>JACEFZ010003385.1:155000-160000 GCA_014155875.1 Cepaea nemoralis | reverse complement strand
TTTGTTTTATTAACGCATGTTACATTTACGAGGTATGGTGTCCGCATCAAGTGCTGGAGGTCACATATTCAAGCCCCGGCGAGGACGGGGATTTATTTCACGTGGACTTCTGGTATTAAAATTTCCCCTGATCTCTGGGTAGTGAGATTGGACGCCCGTGTTTATTGTTGCGCACGTAAAAAAATCCCTTGGCAGTTGGAAATCGAAAAAAAAGAGTAGCCTGACGGCGCTGCCCGGGCAAAATTTCGAGTTTAAACTCTACCCAAAGTATATCAGGATCCTCGCCGGTGCTACGGAGTTAGTGCACTGAGCTGAATTTCTCCAGACTCAGGTTTGAGTTAGAAGGAGAGCGGAGCACGAATGGGTTACACCCGTGTGCCATGATGTTGATCCATCGAATAAACTAAACTAACTAAACACTTAACACTAACAAACGGCAACGCTCTGTAATATACACAAACAAAAGAAACACGCATTACACCTTGTAAATATACTTTGCTTTGTATGAAATATGTCACAGACCCACGTAATAAACGTTTAAAAAAAAAAGATATTGTTCCACCTGTTGAGTTGAGTTGAGTTAAGAACCGACATCACTGCACTCAGTTCGGCCTGTAAAAGGTCAAATATACTTAATATTCAGCATTTTGGATTGTTACCCAATGCAGCTGACTTAGTTTTTGTTAGCTCTCGCCGTCCCTCTAGCCGTGCACGCTAAATGAAGCGCCATATATACCTGTTTTGCAATTGATTTTATAAACTGGGATGCTTTTTGGAATGTTTAATGTATGGAGAATGTTGCAGGTACATACAAGAAGTTCCGTTTTCAGAAAGCGAAAGTGAATGAGAATACTTGAAGTAGAAAGATTCAGTAATACCGTTATACTTGTTTAAATAAAATTAAGTGTGAATGAGAATGTTTTGAGTATGAGAGAATTTATATTGAAAGATTTTAGTATGCATGAGAGCAAATGGAATTTGGAATACCAAGGAAGTTAATTAACATGACCAAACTATGCATGGAAGATACTTATAATATAGTAACATATAAAGGCAGGAAATCAGACCCCTTCCAAATAACATCTGGCTTGAAACAGGGTGATGCACTATCGCCGCTACTCTTCAATCTGGCTCTAGAGAAAGTTGTAAGGAAGGTAAAGGAGGAATGTGATATTGGAGGAACATCCAAGCTGCTTGGTTATGCAGATGATATAGATATTATAGGGCAAAGTGAACAAAAGACATTAGAAATATTGACTCACTTAAAGGAAAAAGCCCAACAGATGGGGCTGGTTATCAACCAAGATAAGACAGAATATATGGTAATTTCAAGAGACGGAATGGCTAAAAACTCTGGCCACATACAAATAGATAATATGACCATTAAAAGAACGGAAACATACAAATACCTGGGTACAATCTTCAACTGCTCCAACATCATAAGGGAAGAAATACAAACTAGAATCAACTCTGGAAATAAGATATACTATGCACTACAACATCTACTAAAATCAAAGGCGCTATCTCGTAACACCAAAATCACAATATACAAAACACTGATCAGACCAGTTGTGCTGTATGGCTCTGAAACCTGGAGTACAACGAAAGGAGACGAAGCCTTGTTACAAACCTTTGAGAACAAAATTTTAAGACGCATCTTTGGACCCATTAGGGATACACAAAGTGGAGAGTGGAAAAGAAGAAGTAACAAAGACATTTATGATTTGTTTAAGTCCCCGCTAATCACTGGTATCATGAAGGCTAATAGACTACAATGGCTGGGGCATATAGAAAGAATGGAAGATAATAGGGAAACAAAACTCGCTTACACTCAGGAAATAAATGACCGTAGACCCCGAGGTAGACCAAGAAGGCGGTGGAGAGATAATATACATACAGACCTACAAGCACTTGGAATCAACGACTGGCAAGAGAAGGTCCACCAGAGAGACGAATGGAGACAGATTGTATTTGCAGCAAAGAACCTCAATGGCTCGGAATGCTGAAGAAGAAGAAGAAGAAGAAGATGAGAGCAAATGATTACTCCACCATCATTATCAACAAGCAATGTGTAGGTAATTACACCATGCCATGTATATATTAGCATCTGTATATGAATGTGCGTATTGTATCCGTCAATGTAAAACAAACACCCCACACACACACACACACACACACACACACACACACACACACACACACACTCACTCGCAACACACCTTGTAAATACAAACTGTTTTAAACCAAATAAACGTTTGTTTGTTTTTTAAACTTGATGTAGCCAGGACAACTAGCAGAGACGGTTATCCGAATGACACACAGAGCCTGGGACCTGATGTTGCGGCTCTGACCCCCTGGGACACCGTGAGCCTTTATTTTAAAAAAAAAATTAAAAAGAATCCATGCACTTTGGGCAAACACATTTAAAAACCTTATTTCACATTACACATTCACTCCGTCCATCTACTGAACTGAAGAATTTACTAGGATTCAGTTGTGTTATTCTAAAGGATACTATAAGTGTATCTTTAGAATTGCAATTCCCGAAAACAATAGTTTATCGATATGCATTCAAACATCGCTACATTTGCCGTTCCAGAATGATACATAGTTACACATACATTTAGAGAATCTTGCTGCATTTGACGTCTGGGGTCTAGATGCATTTGCAAATGGAAAGCAAAACATATAAAGCACCTTGTAAATACACAATGTTTTGTACGAAATGAAACCATATTAAACGGCACACACATAAATAAAATAATTGAAAGGAACATTACGACATAACAGTCTTTTCAAGGGACATTACTTGAAGTATCATAAAGTATTATGTGATTTGAATAATTGTAGTATTTATCTTATTCCTTACAAATAACTTTTATGGATATATCAGCAACCCTAGTAATGTAGCATAATATTAGATGACAAATTTTAAGTTGCTTTCAGGTGTGTAAAATTAAAAAGCTTATTTTATACACATGAAATTTATAAAACCGTTTTTCTAAATACTTTACGATGGTTCATTAAATGATTTGGGCTCTTCAGACAGTTAGTTTTGAAGCCGTGGTACATTAATTTTTTTTCAGGCCTGTAAAAGGTCAAATACACTTAATATTCAGCACTTTGGATTGTTACACAATGCAGCGACTTAGTGTTTTTTAGCTCTCTCTCTGTCCCTCTAGCCTGCGTGCTCAAGCAAACGCCATATGTACATGTTTTGACTTTGTAAAATAGGATCTTGTTCGGATGCTTTTTTTTCATATCCTTTGTTGAGTTTTAGTTGAGTTAAGAACCCACATACTGCACTCAGGACTTCCCATACGTGCTCAGGTCCCCCCGTTCAACACCAGCGAAAAGTCATAGGCCTACTACTAATCGTTCCCACGGCTATCTGATTAAAAGTTCTCCTGGTGTTCCCTCTCAGTTTGAGATTCTTCCAGAACCCCTGCCGATTCCCCGCAATCTCATTCTTTCCACATATGGGTTCTCAATCTGTTCCTCCGCCTTCTCCACCTGGTCCCACAAGCGCACGACCACCTCCCCCTTGTCCATAGGCAAGATACCACCAAGAGGTGCATTCCCTGCTAGCCTATCAGCCTGTTCATTCCCCCGTACCCCCGCATGGCCAGGGCAAAATGTCCATACAATTCTCACAATCTGTGACCTCTGAAGCGACGGGAGCCATTCCACACGAAACATTCCTTTCTCCACCTTGCTAAGCATACTCTTTGAATCCGTAATGAATACAACGTGTGTTGCAGTAGTCTCCTCTAGCCGCCGCAATGCCGCTGTTACTGCCTCCACCTCCATTCATATCCGTTATAGGACGTCGCAGTCAACATCAGCATTTTTCAGCTGCTGTTGATGTACTAGGCAAGATTATGCTCAGTAGTTTGCCACTGCTTTCTGAGCGACCGGCTCACATACCCCGTAAGTTACCGACGCGGAGAGCCGTTTCTCACGCACGTCACGTCACGTCACTTCACGAGAGTATACGAGGTTACGGAGAATGTCGTGTAACCTCTAGACCAGGGAGACGGCTTCGGATGTTTAATGTATGGAGAATGTTGTAGGTACATACAAGATGTACCATTTTCAGGAAGCAAAAGCAAATAAGAATACTTGAAGTAGAAAGATTCAGTGATACCGTTATACTTGTTTAAATGAAATTAAATGTGACTTTAAAAAAAAATTTTTTTTTACTGGTCTCCTAGGGCCACACAAAATTTAAGAAAAATTAACCACGCCCATCGAAACTTTGATACCATTTAGAAGAGTGAATGTTTTTTTATTTGCATATCCTTTACAGGACATCGCTGTCAACACCAGCATCTTTCAGCTGTATGTTGATTTCTTGGCAAGATTACGCTCAGTAGTTTGCCATTGCTTTCTGAGCGGCCGGCTCACATACCCCGTAAGTTACCGATGCGGTTCGAACCACTGCTGATTCTCACCGCCATCACGTTACCGACGAGAGTATACGAGATTACGGAGAAAAGTCATAACCTCTAACCCACGAAGCCGACCTATATATATATATATCCATTATGTGCCATGCCGGTAAGCGTGCGCGGTCATGTTTTGCCATCTCACTCGATCACCAGAGTCGTGGATCAGCTCAGTGTTCCTGTCTCGACTATGCCATGCTGCCAAGCCATCCAGGTATTTACTTCGATCCTTGCAAGTTTGTCACCAAACTCTCCAACCGTGACTTTCTTCTCCAAACGTGCCCAAATATTTTGACTCTGTCTACGTTTAATTATCTCTAATCAGTTTACGCTCTTCATTTGTTTCTTGAATGGCTTGTTCATTGGTTTTTCTGTCTGTCCATGGTATTCTTTGCATTTTCCTCACAAACACACATCTCCACAGCCATCCAGCTGTTTTCAGCTTGACTGCTCATTGTCCACGCTTCACATCCATACAAAAGTATAGTTTCTATGTACCACTTCAACACTCTTTTTCTCGTTTATATTGATATCTTTTTTATTGGTCAGTAT
>JACEFZ010003385.1:0-147500 GCA_014155875.1 Cepaea nemoralis | reverse complement strand
TCTTGTTGCATTTGCAAATGGAAAGCAAAACATATAAAGCACCTTGTAAATACACAATGTTTTGTACGAAATGAAACCATATTAAACGGGACACACATCAATAAAATAATTGCTTGCTTGCTTGTGTTCGTTGGCTTGAGCTCCAACGCAAAGTCCTGTATGTCGGATGAAGGTATCCTGTTGTCCAACATCAGTGTGATGTCATACAGGACCTGAGGTTTGCGTGAGTATCCGTTGTCCCATGTCTGGCTTATTGGTGCGCAGACTGGTGGTTCCTCGCCGTACAGGCAGACACTCTCCGACTTCGGAGGAATCGACGATCCTATTGACTTCAGCCAGGACCCCGAAGGGACCTGTTGCCCAGGACGCTCGACGAGGACGCGTCAATAGGTCTTGGCCAGTATATAACCCGGCCCTGGTGCCTTGGAAACACCTCTGCGTCCCAATAAAATAATTGAAAGGAACATTACGACATAACAGTCTTTTCAAGGGACATTACTTGAAGTATCATAAAAGTATTATGTGATTTGAATAATTGTAGTATTTATCTTATTCTTACAAATAACTTTTATGGATATCAGCGACCCTATTAATGTAGCATAATATTAGATGCAAATTTTAAGTTGCTTTCAGGTTGTGTAAAATTAAAAAGCTTAGTTTATACACATGAAAATTTTATAAACCGTTTTTCTAAATATTTACGATAGTTCATTAAATGATTTGGGCTCTTTCAGGACAGTTAGTTAAGAAGCCATGGTAAATGCAATTTTTGTCAGGCCTGTAAAAGGTCAAATACACTTAATATTCAGCACTTTGGATTGTTACACAATGCAGCTGACTTAGTCTTTGTTAGCTCTCTCTCTGTACCTCTAGCCTGCGTCGCTCAAGCAAACGCCATATGTACATGTTTTGACTTTGTAAACTAGGATGCTTGTTCGGATGCTTTTTTTTTCATATCCTTTGTTGAGTTGAGTTGAGTTAAGAACCGACATCACTGCACTCAGGACATTCCCATACGTGCTCAGTCCCCTCGTTCAACAGCCAGCGAAAAGTCATAGGCCTACTACTAATCGTTCCCACGGCTATCTGATTAAAAGTTCTCCTGGTGTTCCCTCTCAGTTTGAGATTCTTCCAGAACCCCTGCCGATTCCCCGCAATCTCATTCTTTCCACATATGGGTTCTCAATCTGTTCCTCCGCCTTCTCCACCTGGTCCCACAAGCGCACGACCACCTCCCCCTTGTCCATAGGCAAGATACCACCAAGAGGTGCATTCCCTGCTAGCCTATCAGCCTGTTCATTCCCCCGTACCCCCGCATGGCCAGGGCAAAATATCCATACAATTCTCACAATCTGTGACCTCTGAAGCGACGGGAGCCATTCCACACTAAACATTCCTTTCTCCACCTTACTAAGCATACTCTTTGAATCCGTAATGAACATAACGTGTGTTGCAGTAGTCTCCTCTAGCCACCGCAATGCCGCTGTTACTGCCTCCACCTCCATTCATATCCGTTATAGGACGTCGCGGTCAACATCAGCATTTTTCAGCTGCTGTTGATGTACTAGGCAAGATTACGCTCAATAGTTTGCCACTGCTTTCTGAGCGACCGGCTCACATACCCCGTAAGTTACCGACGCGGAGAGAACCGCCTCCGTTTCTCACGCACGTCACGTCACGTCACTTCACGAGAGTATACGAGATTACGGAGAATGTCGTGTAACCTCTAGACCAGGGAGACGGCTTCGGATGTTTAATGTATGGAGAATGTTGTAGGTACATACAAGATGTACCATTTTCAGGAAGCAAAAGCAAATAAGAATACTTGAAGTAGAAAGATTCAGTGATACCGTTATACTTGTTTAAATGAAATTAAGTGTGATTAAAAAAAAAAATTTTTTTTACTGGTCTCCTAGGGCCACACAAAATTTAAGAAAAATTAACCACGCCCATCGAAACTTTGATACCATTTAGAAGAGTGAATTTTTTCTTATTTGCATATCCTTTACAGGACATCGCTGTCAACACCAGCATCTTTCAGCTGTATGTTGATTTCTTGGCAAGATTACGCTCAGTAGTTTGCCATTGCTTTCTGAGCGGCCGGCTCACATACCCCGTAAGTTACCGATGCGGTTCGAACCACTGCTGATTCTCACCGCCATCACGTTACCGACGAGAGTATACGAGATTACGGAGAAAAGTCATAACCTCTAACCCACGAAGCCGACCTATATATATATATATATATATATATATATATATATATATATATATATATCCATTATGTGCCATGCCGGTAAGCGTGCGCGGTCATGTTTTGCCATCTCACTCGATCACCAGAGTCGTGGATCAGCTCAGTGTTCCTGTCTCGACTATGCCATGCTGCCAAGCCATCCAGGTATTTACTTCGATCTTGCCAGTTGTCACCAAACTCTCCAAGTGATTTCTTCTCATAACGTGCCCAAAATATTTTGACTGTCTACGTTTAATATCTCTAATCAGTTTACGATCTTCATTTGTTTCTTGAATGGCTTGTTCATTGGTTTTTCTGTCTGTCCATGGTATTCTTTGCATTCTCCTCACAAACCACATCTCCACAGCCATCAGCTGTTTTTCAGCTTGACTGCTCATTGTCCACGCTTCACATCCATACAAAAGTATAGTTTCTATGTACCACTTCAACACTCTTTTTCTCGTTTATATTGATATCTTTTTATTGGTCAGTATAATTTTCATCATGCAAAAGGCTACCTTCGCAATGACAATTCTTGTTCTAATCTCTTCAAGGCATCTCCCATCAGATGTTATGACTGTGCCGAGATAACTATATCGATTCACTTGCTTAAGAATATGCCCATTTACTCGTATATCAAATTGTGGTATTTCCTTCTTCCCAGTGACGACCATAATCTGTGTCTTCTTAATATTCAGTTCTAACCCTAGTTGTTCACAGTGTGCAACAACCGCATCTACCAAATTTTGCAGGTCCTGTTCATTGTCTGCAATCAAGACTGTATCATCTGCATATCTAATGTTATTGATGTATCGTCCCCCAATGTTGATTCCTTCCATATCCTCTATATTTCTGAAAATATGTTCACTGTACGAGGAAAATAGATCTGGAGACATTACACATCCCTGTCTCACACCTCTCTTAATAGGCTGATATTGACCTACATCGTTATCAATTCTGATGGCAGCTTGTTGTTTCCAATATATGTTTTTTACAAGTCTAAGGTCTTTTCCATCAATTTGTAGATCTTCAAGCATCCTTATCATGTCAACATGTCTCACTTTATCGAAAGCCTTTGTGTAGTCAATAAAGCAAAGATGCAGATCTTTGTTTACTTCTGTAGGACGTTCAATTACTGTTCTCAGCATATACACAGCATTTACTGTACCCTTGCCTTCTACAAACCCACATTGTTCATCTCCTATTTCGGGTTGTATTTTCTTCCTAATTCTTTGCATGATAATTCTCAGCAGAATCTTCGTGATGTGGCTCATTATACTAATTGTTCGGTGTTGATCGCATTCCAAGGCTCATATCTGGAGACATTACACATCCCTGTCTCACACCTATATATATATGAGACTTTGCAGCCAACACCGGCATTTTTCAGCTGTTGTTGCTGTCTTGGCAAGTTGTATGTTGAGTAGCTTGCCATTACTTTCTGAACGACGGCTCACATACATTGGTAAGTAACCAATGCGACGCGATCCGCTACTGAATCTCGCGCATCTGTGCTTCTTACGAGAGTCGACGGGAATAACGAACAGCGTCGTTAACACCTTCGCCAGGGAGACGCCTATCAAATGTAATGGATACATAAATAGGAGACGAACAATGTGGACTTGTAGAAGGCAAGGGTTCAGTAAATACGAAAGATTCTCAATGCCAATGAATTTCTTCGCCTCACGTTTCCTTGCCCAGGGCTTCTTGAATGATATAACGAATTAGACATGGCCGAGGACCAGTGTAACAATTTTGAAATGACTGTCATCCTCGGGGATTTCAACGCCAAAGTAGCAACGAGAAGGTGAGTGGTGTGACAGGTGGCTATGGCCTAGGTGATAGGAAGTGGGAGAGATGACGATTAATAGGCGAAGTGAGCAGGACAAAACCTGGTCTGGCACTGTCAAGGCCTGCATGCACTTACTTTAGCACTGGCGAAAGGCCGTTCAAGTTTATGGGGTTTATGCAGACAAATATTATATGACGAGAGGATCTGGCCGACGCTCGACGCTCAGAGGAAAGGCGAGACGGACATATAATCAGATTGCTACTGGAACTATTAGTGTTGGAACTCTTCGCTGGTTGCTGAGGATGGAGACGGAGCGCTTATGCGAATGTCCCGAATGCTGTGATGTCGGTTCCTAGATCAATCGATCAATCAATCAATCAATATTATGTGTAGAGGAGTGTCATTTATGTTTGTAAATCTCATTCATTTTGAACAAATAGTTCTCCCCCCACCCCTCCCCCTCTCCCTCATACGCTCTCTCTCTCTCTCTCTCTCTCTCTCTCTCTCTCTCTCTCTCTCTCTCTCTCTCTCTCTCCCAAATGCTGGTGCAATTACGTTTGCATAGAGAATATGTAAAATATAAATAGCATGATAGTAATGCCTTGATTGATCATTACACTTATTAATACTTATATTCAAGCATTTTGCGGAATTACCAACATTCTATTATTACTACATAAACATCTAATATTGTTACAAGGGAGATTACTGGAATTTAGACAACGGAAATTGTATACCTAGAATAATATCATTAACTAACTTTAAATTCTCTGTATTATTCCTTACTAAATAAAATAGTCAATTCTTTAGTCAGATTTTATAATGTAAAGAAAAAGAAAAAGACACAAGAAAGTTATGGAGGCTAATAAAACAGCTTAACGATGAGGGCACAGGGAGAAACTCAAAAATTGCGCTACATAAAGACGGAAACACCTTAACAGGAAAGCAAGCAGCTGACCATTTTGCGGACTCATTCGCACAAGATAACAATATTGAAATTAGTCCAGAGAAACAACAGGAGATTCGAGAGAAATGGCAAAATACAGGACAGAAGGAAGTTGTACATGAGGTTATGGAGACACCTATCACATTCAGTGAACTGGAGCTAGCCATTTCAAAACTGAAAATGAGAAAATCACCAGGAGCTGATGGTATCTCCAATGAAATGATCAGGAACCTAGGAACAGAGGCTAAAGCAAAGCTGCTACAGATCTTTAATAATACATGGACCTTAGACAGTGTTCCACAAGTCTGGAGAGAAGCAATCATGATACCCCTCCTAAAATCTGGGAAAGACAGTTCCATTGCCTCCAGCTACAGACCCATTAGCCTCACCAGTTGTCTCTGCAAAACAATGGAACGCGTCATCAATCACAGACTACAGTGGTACATTGAAAGTGAAAACATCCTTGTGCCACAACAGGCTGCCTTTAGGCAGTGCTACTCTACGGAAGATCAGACAACCTACCTCTCTCAAGAAGTTGAGGATGCATTCCAAGAGAAGAAGCTGGTACTTGCGGCTTGGATAGATCTGAAGAAAGCCTTTGACAAAGTCTGGAAAGAAGGTCTGATGAAGAAACTGAGAAACTGTAAAGTCAATGGAAGAATGTACAAATGGGTAAAAGCATACTTGCACAACAGAAGAGCCCGAGTACAGATAGACGGTCTCAAGAGCAAGAAAGTATTACTGCGTCACGGTGTTCCCCAGGGCGGAGTCCTGTCCCCAACACTTTTTCTAATCTTCATCAATGATCTTGTTGCTAATCTACCCAATGGAATTAAAGCGGCAATGTACGCTGATGACCTGGTTTTGTGGAGCGCAAATGAACATGCATCAGTGGCCACCATATTGCTACAAAGAGCTGTAGATACATTTGTTGCATGGGCGGATAGATGGTGTATCAGCATAAACACTGACAAGTGCAGCACCACTCTATTTACTCTTTCTCCGAAACAAAAGGCAGGGAGCATTCAGATAAATGGAACACCCCTAAGAGAAGATAAGGAACCAACATACCTTGGTGTAACATTCGACGACAGGCTGACATGGAGAAAACACATCAAAAAAGCAGTAGCAAAAGCCAGAAGGAAAATTGCCATCCTGAGAAAGCTAACTGGAACCACGTGGGGAGCCAGTGGGAAAATACTTAGCAAAGTTTATCAACAGAGCATACGACCACACCTGGAATGCGGGTCAACTGCGTGGTGTTCGGCAGCAAAAACCACACTACAAGAGCTGGACAAAGTGCAAAATCAAGCTCTTAGAGTCATCACAGGAGGGATGAAATCAACCCCTATAGTAGCAATGGAGAAAATGGGGAGGACACAAGCTTTAAGAGAACGCAGAGATACAAAAACACTAATACAAGCAGAAAAGTTTCTCAGCTTGCCAGGCCACCCTATGAAGAACAGATTTGAAAACTTAGCTTTGGGGCGGTTGAAAAGAAGTAGTTTCATCCACCAGGCCAAACAACTCTGCAGAGAAACCATCGATCTTCCCACAGTTGATATCCCCCTGACAAGCTATTCCAGAGCGAACCCCGTGGAAAGATGAACATAGAATATCACTACAAATCCAGTCAAAAGTGAGAGGAATATTTGACAAGGAAGAACAGAACAGTGTACAGCGCAGAACAGCCACTCTCAGCTTCCTTGATGACGAATACCCACAGGACCTCTGGATCCGAGTCTACACAGATGGGTCAGCACAAAATGCTGTTCGAAATGGAGGAGCGGGAGTGTATATAGAATACCCAAATAACACTAGAGACACTGCCAGAATTCCAACAGGAAAGTACTGCCATAATTATGATGCTGAAATTGAGGCAATCAAGATAGCCACAGAGAAATTACAAAATACCAGCCATGGTACACAACCTGTGGTGATATTGACAGATGCAAAATCCGTAATAGAGGCGCTCCTGTCTGGGAAATTGCCAGTTCTGAGGACACTACTTTCTGAACTTAGCAGTCATCGTAAGATCACCATACAGTGGATACCATCCCACTGTGGAATCCCCGGAAACGACAGAGCTGATCGATTGGCTAAGGAAGGAGCACAAGAAGAACAACCAGATGTGCCTATTACATACCACCAAAAGAAAAGAATGATCAAATCAGTCAGAAGGCCACCAAACCTTACTCAAGACGACTACCACGTTATGGACAGACCAGAACAGGTCATTCTTCTGCGCCTCAGAACAGGACACAATAGATTACGCAACCACATGTATACAAAATTCAAGATTGGTGACTCAGCCATGTGCACATGTGGTTTGGCGTCGCAGACAGCAGAGCACATACTCCAGGATTGCCCAAACTACAACATATCCAGGCGAACCTTCTGGCCTAGAGAGACAACAGTGGAAGATAAACTCTATGGACCGCTGAATGAACTAAAAAAGACTGTTAGATTCATACAAGAGACAACATTGCAGTTATAAACATAATTTAGGCGAACGAAAGAAGAAGAATAATGTCAATAATAACACTATTAGCTTGCTTACAGAAAATTTGTTTAGTTTGTACTTAATTACATTTTATAATCAATTTTTAACGTTTCACATTTATGTTTAATTCTCCACTGTGTACTAAGACAGTATCAGCCATTTCATTCCTTGAAAGGATTGATCTGACGTTATTCTTCTTCTCCGCTAAATTGCCGTTCAGTGTTCTTATGGCGTCTGATGCCGATACAATTCTCGTATACTTTGCGTAGCCTAAGAACTACGGCTTTTCGCTCTCTCATCCCCCCCCCCCCCCCCCCCCCAACCACTTTTTTTTATCACGAGTGCTTCGGATTTATTTAGTGTATTCTAAAGGATTGCCCAAATAAGGGCAACTTGAAATTATGCACCAACTATAGAACTGTTGCCCTGATCAGTCATGCAAGTATAATTCTACTAAATATCATAAGGAGAAGACTTCGTAAGCAATGGAAGAAGAAATTAACGTGATTCAAGCTGGATTTAGACAAGGAAGAGGAACAAGAGATCACATTCTCAATATGCGTTTAAAAATAGAGAAGTGCAGAGAATTTAATGTAAACCTATTCTCATGTTTTGTGGATTATTCAAAGGCATTTGACTGAGTACAACATCGGAAACTTTGGGAAATCATGAGGAATATGGGCTTTCCACCACATGTAATACAACTCAGAATGCTCTATCTAGACCAACAAGCAGCGGTTAGAATAGATGGCGAGACATCAGATTGGTTTGACATCAAGCAAGGAGTCCGTCAGGGCTGTATGCTGTCCCCGTTTTTGTTTAACCTGTACGCCAAAAATATAATGAGAAATGTAAGAGATGATACAAACAGGGAGCTATATGATGCCCTAAGTATCGGTGGTCATGACATACCAGAGATTCAGTATGCTGATGATACAGTATTTCTATCCACAACACAGACTGGTATAGAAAATCTAATAGCCTCAACCCAATTGAATAGTGAAAATCACAACTTGTATCTCAACATTGCAAAAACAAAGATAATGCATACAGATAAAACCACTATGGAGAAAGAAATATACGTTAATGAGGAACAATTGGAGGTGGCGGAAAATTGTGAATATCTTGGGTCATTGATTACAACAACGGTGACACAATGAAAGAAATTAAACGACGACTATCAATTGCTCTTCAAAGGCTAAAACAACTGAATAAATTATGGAATGGGACAGACAGAACTACAAAAATTAAATTTTTAAGAGCATGCATCTTTCCCATTGCAACATACGCCTGTGAGATCTGGACACATACTAAACAAGCTGAGCAGCGTATAAATGCCTTTGAATATAAATGTTATAGACGAGTTCTAAGAATATCTTGGGTAAAGAAATGAACAAATACAATACCATACTTCAAGAGCTGAATATTGACGAAGGTTGGCTATTAAGAACGATTTAAAAAAAAAAGAAAATTGAAATATTTTGGTCACTTGAAACGTCACGAAAGTTTGGATAGAACAATAATGGAGGGGTATATGCCTGGGAAGAGAGGAAGAGGAAGGCCAAAGAGATGATGGGTGCAGGATGTGGCGGATGATCTCCAGATGGGTGTATCGGACGCGGAACATCTAGCTTATGATCGAGAAGTTTTCCTGAAGGTTGTTATGGGAGCGAGGTTCTGCAAAGGACGTGCTACTGAATGAATGAATGAATGGATGGATATTCTAAAGGACAGACAAATGGCGACGATATGACGCGTTTATTCTTTGGGGAAACGCTGTTAAGTGTTTTCCTGTGGATTATGTGGTGTTATTACGTATTCGTTTATTGGAAGTGTTCAAAAGAAGCCACGGAAGACAGGTGGTGGATGAAATCTTGAGGGCAGCCGACAGATATTTGTTGGTTATTGTCTCAAGTTTCGCGACGGCAGGCAGAGGAGCCCTTTCACAAGTCAATGGCTGCGGTCACCCGGCCAGTATGGCCACTGCCATAGAGGAAAGCAACGGCAAATTACCTCCTTAAAAGTGCCTAGTACATTATAATTCGCCTAAAGACTGATCATCGCAAGACAAGAACAGAGACATTAAAATTAGCAACATGGAATGTTAGGACGTTAAACGACGACGAAAAATTAGATAACATAAAACAAGAAATGGAAAGAGAAACAAAAATAATATTTGAGGGATGTGCGAAATGAGATGGACATGAGCAGGCATCAAGATAGATGAAGATATTAAGATTATTTATTCTGGAGGTGAAGATCGACAAAGGGGAGTGGCAATAATTTGTGATCGGAAAACATCAAAATCTGTTCAATGATACTTGGCCGTGTCGGGGAGTGTTCTACTAGTTAAATTAAGTGGCAGACATTTTAGCATAAATGTTATTCAAGTATATGCCCCAACAGGAGAATCCAGTGAAGATAGTGTAGAGGAATTTTATAATGACATAGAGTCTGCTTTAAAGAAATGTGAAAATTCAGAAATAAACATCATAATAGGGGACGTCAATGCAAAAGTAGGAAATCAAGGTGATAGATACACAGTAGGAAACTATGGTTTAGGAGAGAGAAATGAAAGAGGATACAGACTCGTAAAGTGGGCAAAATAACAGGAAATGATTGTAGGAAACACCTGGTTTAAGCAACACCCTAGAAGATTATGGACATGGAGGAGTCCTGATAGTAGCATTAGAAACCAGATTGACTACATTCTGATTAGAAGAATATTTAAACACGCGTTAACAATAGCAAAAACATTTCCCAGTGCTGATTGTTATAGTGACCACATATTACTTACAGGAACATTGATGATAAAGTTGAAGAAAGTAAAGTATATAACAGAAAACACCAAATATGATCTGTGTACATTGAGTAATGACAAAGAAATACAAAACAAATTCAACATAGAAGTACAGAACATATTTGATATATTGTCTGATCTAGAGATCCTATTCCAGGATGTGGATGATCAATGGTAAATGTTGAAGAATTCAATCAGTTTGGCTGCAGAAACATCTATTCCAAAATTAAAGAAGGTGGGTGTCATCAACCGATGTCACAGGCATTCCGGGATAACTTCTCTCGCACCACACAAAAAGACTTGTTAGTCGTACGAGAGGAATTGATTACACATTTTATTGCCACTGGCTCTTTGCATCACATCAATGTACAACAAACAGTCGCTAACAAATCACACAAGAATAAATGCACAGAATTGCCTATCACTAGTCGTTTCCTAACCCTACTGCTAATCTATCTACTCGGCTAACGAAATAAGTATCGACGCTAAGCGATGCGTTCACTACGAAGTCTGTGTCCCGTCTGATCATTCCTCCCGTGCTGTTTACACAGTACGCGGAAGGACTTGGGGCGCACTACGGCTTTTGCGTGCAGCATCATTCAGCACGCTAGAGTAGTGGCCTCTCTTGAGTTTCAGTTTAGTTCTCCGTGTCTATCACGTTGGCGTGATTATGCCGTGACCAGAGTGCTTACTCTCTGGTTGACACCTCCGTGTCCCATGAGAGAACTATTTAATAGTTCCCCTTCTTATTTATTCCCTACACCTACCCTGCCCTCATGTAGGGGCACTGGGTTACCTCTATTCTACTTGAGGTAGACCACTCTTTCAGGGTGGTCTTCATTCCTATATAACTGAGCCTTTGACACACACCCTCCCCTCCTGTGTTGCTTTACAAACTTTGACTCATGGTTGTGACGCAAGAGGTTTCTAAAAATTAGTGTATCTAATTTTTGTCAAAGACTACTGATAACTTGGTTCTGGGTACCTCAATAGACTTCTACTGACTATTGTCACAGTGTAGTATCACTTTACTTGGCTACTGGTGATCGCCACACACTTGTCTGGTTGGCGTGAGCCCTCTTCTCAATCGCAATATTATATTAATCAGAGGTTTGTCTGAACCGGACCATTGTCTTATAAGACCTGCCCTCAAATAGTAAATTAACTCACTACCCATACAAAGTTGACTTTTTTAGGGTCAACACATGAATTGCTTCATGTCCCCCATATAATATTAAACAACCCTTGCACAAGCTGTGTGCGACAGGCTTTACCTATCTCGCTTCCGGGTGTAAAGTTATCTTCCACTGTTAAGTTAGTGTTTCGTTGTCTATTGTGTCCCCTGACCCGGAGTTATATCCCTTTGTTCTAAAAAATGTATGTGCTTTACATGTGTGTTTTCCTGGTTGTTTGCGTGTTTGAATCTACCTAATACTATAATTTAACTTCTAACATGTGTGTCTGTCTATCCATATGTATGTAAGTTAGTTTTCAAGTGCCATAATTCGGTTAAATGTGGCCACAAACAAGTGTATACCACTAATTCGTGACTACGTTTCCGTCTTATGAGACTTAAAATACTTTCTCTAAGGTTTTCTCTAAACTACACACAATACATTTGAGACAGCACATTTCAACATTGAAAGCAAACGCTTGACGCAGACAAATAATAAAAAGTCGCGCTGAGCGGCAGAAAAATCCGCTGGCTGCCTTCACTCTCCATTGTATATTTACCATTTTCTCTCACTTTTACACTTCTGTCACACATCTTTTATTCTCACAATTATTTAAAACCCTCGAAGTGACACTGTACAAGTTTAGCTCAGTTTGAAAAGAGTTGAGCTTCATGACTGTGCGTAACTTACTGCACGAGTCATGTATTTACAAAATATTTACATGGATGAAATAGGGTTGATAGATTGTACCCTGATATTATTAAACACTATATTCTATTGAAATACTAATACTAATTCTCTAACTATCTATATTCTATTTTGTTGTACAAAATTAACCTAATTTGAGGGAAGTAATCTAACTATCTACAAAAATGAAAATGATGTGAGATGAGTTATGTATTTTTATGAAATGGATAATGTGAAATGTAACAAAAATTCTAAATAATGTTTTTAATGTTTAAATGAAAAAATATAATGGATATTTTTATTCTACATGGTATAAATGATGTATGTTCATGTGTATAATCCTTTTATCCTATAAAGTATAACCTAATTTTAGTCCTAAATGATGAGGTTGTTAAAGTGTTCATAAAGATGGAATGAAATAAACTGAAATTAAATGACTACATGGTGTTGTTCCTATTTTAAGCTTTTTATACTAATATTTAATTCGCTGTTATTAAGTTTAAAGTACTATCCTAATCTACTTTTATGCTAAGTAAGTGGGTAAATTAATGATTTATCTAAACTACAAAAAAAATCTATTATATTCCCTAAATCTAATCTAACTCTTTATTAAAGTAACTAATCTAACTATAATTTACCACAATCTTAAAACCGTTATATTACATATCACAATAAATATATATATACATGGTATTTATTTACCTCAGGTTAGTGGTTGCCATAACGTATAGAAATTGCTTTCGTTGGCATAGTTTATATATACACAATTATCCTGGGTATACTAACTACACTACACAGTCATACTTGTGTCTTATGGGTATTCTTCCACTCGTCGAGTCCGCTGGTGTCGTAGCCAAGTCTCTTCGTGTCTGTTATTTTACAATGTTCTGACACTGTTCTTATGTGATTAACACAGGTGATTCACCAGAACACAAATGGAGCATAGTAAGTAACGAGCTGTCTATGTACACACGGTGATTCCCTTGTTCTTGGCGCACAGTTCTTATTCTGCTGTCTACGGACACATGGTAGTTCACTGTTCTTAGCACACCGTCCTGATCCTGATGTCTATGTATTCAATAGTATATTCTACACAGGATATTTTAAGTGTACTAAATTAACATTTCTTACACTACCTATTCATGTGGAATATCAGGTATCTCTACCTCAGATGGTCGACTAAGGGTATCAGCAAGAATGTTGTCCTTACCATTAATATGCTCTATACTAAAAGTATAATTTTGTAATATTAATGACCACCTGTAGATGCTGTCATTGCGATGTACCCCACTTTGTATGACCGTGATTGGGGAGTTGTCAGTCTGGACTACGAAGTGATTACCCGCCAGAAATCGATGCAACTTCCTCACCGAATAGATGACGCTTAGGGCTTCCAACTCTGATATGGAATATCTGGACTCAGCCGGTGTGATCTTGCGGCTCACGTAGCAAATTGGATGGAAGATGCCATCATAAAACTGGCCTAGTACTGCAGCGATGGAAATCCTGCTGGCATCTGTCCTAAGATAATAAACGAGCCTAGGATTAGGCAAACGGAGGATTGGTACATTACTAAATAGAATTTTCAATTTTGACAATGAAGAAATTAATAATGCATCTTTGACATCTAATTTTACTGATGCTTTTAAAACATTTGAAAATACACTTGTAATTTCAGCTAAGTTCGGTATGAACTTGCTATAATAATTTACTAAACCCAAAAGGCTCCTGACCTGCTTCTTTGTTGTAGGCATGGTCAGGTTCATAATTTTAGTAATACTTCTATTGTCTGTTTTCAGTTGCCCTTGTGAAATGACATGACCCAAAAAATCAATTTCTTGTAGGCCCAATTCGACTTTGCTCGGTTTGACAGTGAGACCGAAGAGTCACAACCTATCGAAGACATGTCTGAGTTTCAGTAAGTGTGTTGTCCAGTCATCTGTATGGACACAAATATCATCTATATATGTCACCGTATTCGTCACTCCATGTAGTAAATCTCTAGTTAAGCGTACGAAAGTGGCAGGAGCATTACGAAGTCCGAAAGGAAGAAATCGCCACTCGTAAAGACCTAGAGGTGTTGAGAATGCAGTAAGATGGATAGATTGAGTCTGCATAGGGACCTGCCAATATCCCTTAGTAAGGTCTAATTTAGAGAAGATTTTGGAGGTGGACATATCCAGAATAAGATCTTCGCAGGAAGGTATTGGTTCTGCGTCGATCTTAGTGACATTGTTGAGTTTTCTATAGTCCACACAAAGACGAATTGTGGAGTCTTTTTTCTTGACCAGGACGATTGGAAAGGAGTACTCAGATGTAGATTTTTGAATGATTCCACTAGCTTCTAAATTAAGAATTTCCTTATTTAGACTTTCTCTATAGCTAAGTGGGATAGAGTACGGCCTGCATTTGATAGGCTTCGAGTCCGAAAGAAGGATGGAGTGCTCGATCCTGTCCGTCCTACCTGGAATGTCGGAAAATATGTCCTTATATTCAGTCACTAATTCTATTATCTGTCGTCGTTGTTCTTCTGTTAGTCCCGTTTCTAATCGTATACAATCTAATGTCGCAGTCTTGTCTACAATTGGAACAGGTAGTTCCATCCCGTCGTCGTCTACCTGATTCAGTACGGTTGTGGTGCTAAGTGCGTTTTCTGTAAACTCACTAAGTGTATGCATCTCGTCGGCTTTGCCAGTCTCGCTAACTAGTGTAGTTGCGTTGTGTACGTCTGTCGTCTCATTCATAGGTGTGGGTGCATTGTGTTCGTCTATCTCTAATTCTGTCTCTTGTCGTGAAAAGTAGGGTTTCAACATGTTGATATGAAATATCTTTAAGTGTCCGTTTATCGATATTTCATAATCGACATCCGAAATTTTTCATACCACTTTGAATGGCCCTTGCCATGAGGTCAATAATAGATTCTGTTTGTCTGGAAGTAAAAGCAGTATGTCTTGATCTAGTTCACGATTCATAGTTCTAGCACCTTTGTAGTTCACAGCCCCAGCTGTGATGTTTGAGGATATCTGCACTGTTCACTGGAGTTAGTCCATGTTCCTCCTCCCAGGCGGATATTTCTTCATCTGTGCAGTGCTTTAGCTGGGGTAGACACCCAAGAATAAAATCAGTACAAGGGTTGTCTAGTATTGCACATGTAAAGGTACCAGAAAGGAACGGGGTGTTTATACGGGCTCTTGCCAGAGGATAGGTTTCTATATTACCAGAAAAAGTACGGCATTTTACAGAGTCACCAGTATAATCCTTTGGATTAACAAGTTCCTTTTTAACACCAATAATAGAGCTCCCACTGTCAAGCAAACATCGGCATGGCTTCTCATTGACCATTGCAGAGTGAAACAATAGATTGCCTCTGGTGGCTACAGCTGCATTTGCATTCTCCAAGGAGGATGTTACAATATGTCCACATGTAAGTTTGCCGTCTGCATGAAATTGGTGACATTGCTCACAACTGTCAAAGCTTAATATATCGTTTACACAACAAACATTCTCAGATTGGTTAACAGGTAATTCATTCTCGACATCACACTCAGTCTCACTACCACTATCAGAAGATGTATCAATCAAAATTGCATTGTTGGCCTTCATTCTTTGGCGGCCTAGGCACTTATTGGAATAGTGCCCGTAGCTTGAACAGAAGAAGCATTTGACTGCACGCCTGTATGCAGTTCTTTTGTTTTGTTGTTTCTTAATGACCATCTCAAGATGTGTCGGATAGTTTGGTGATTTATCACACATAGAATAAGTATCATGAAAAAGTTGGCAATAGACACATTTCGACACTTTTTTTTATCTTTCTTGTCGACTCTATGAAATGGTTTTTTTATTGCTCTGATAGCTTTTAGGTTGGTCCTTAACAAAAGAGACTATTTCAGAGTCGCTATTTGATGTTTTAAAAATATCTCTATTTGAGGAAAAATATGCAGAGCCTTTCTTTTCAAATTGTTCTATGGTCTCGATGTCTGACTGCTGCAGGAATTTAGCGAAAAGAGATGGTATTGTGGATATGACTTTATCCATGGCTATTAAATTTCTAAGTTTTACAAAATCCTTTCCTATTTTTGCTGCACTAAGCCATCTATTTAGTACGCTTTGGACATTTGAGACATAATCGATAAAGGTCTCGTTTGGCTTTGGTTTCAAATTGGAAAACTGTACTTGATACCCAGGGGCATCAAGTAAGAAATGTTGCATTATCCTATCGTGGATGTACTGATAGTTAGATCTAATATCAGTTGGTATTGATTCTATCACTTTAAGGGGCTCCCCACTGAGGTTCTTCATGTAGATCATGGCCCACATCTCGATTGGTACTTGGTGGTATTTCAGTTGGTACTCGACATTTTCTGTCCAGGCTGATATGGAATCTTCTTTACAGAATGGCTTAATAATATTTTTGTACTTATTAAATTTATTCTCTTCTTGCTGACTTTTTAGTTTTGTAGCGGAGATCTCTAAGTGTGAATCTACATCCATACCTTTCATCTTTAACTGTGTCTCTGATTCAACTTGTATTTGTTTTTCTTTTACTCTTGCCATTTCATCTATTTCTTTTTGTTTTATTTCTTTCTCCTGATCTAATTGTTTTTGTTTAATCTCCTTATCTTGTTCTGATTGTTTTCGTTTCATCTCTTTATCTTATTCTAATTGTCTTTGTTTATTCTCTTTATCATGTTCTCTTTCTCGTGCACGTTCATCTCTCTCAGCATCTTTTGCTTCCTTAAATTTTTTTTCAGCATATTGCTCTAAGTCCTTTCCTGTGTATTCTAATTCCTTGCCTGCTTTTATGAAATCAGCTAAAGTTGCCATGTTGTTGGGTAATTAGATAGAGTTGATAGGCACTCAAATATTTACTCACTTATTTATATTAGATATGTTAGGTTTTTAAGTCCCTGAGTACAAAAAATATACTCTTAGATTATAACCTGAAAAACAGATCACAAAACATATACTAATACATCACACGCTGAAAAAGAGATGCATTATTAATCATATTGCATGCAATATTATTTGGGTATACTCATCTTAACATTCCAGATCAATCATGTACAATCGTTTGGCATCTCAACTCCACTCGGCTGGCAATACCACATACAGCTTGCGTTATGCTTATGACCAGCTGTTGTTCTCCCTGGTTATCGAGAGCATCAACAATTAACCACTTGTAAACGATATATAATTCTAGACAATTTTGTACAATCACATGCCCCAGGACAATACAATGTGGTTTAATTAATAATAAATGTCACTGTCCTGTCTTCGTTCTAACGTCTTCTGCCTTCCCTAAGTCTAACTGTTTAATTTATGGAAGTGTTGTGCAGACTGCGTCTCATTTGCATAGCAAAAGTAGTGCCATCGCGACGGTAAGAAATAGAAAAAATATACAAATATTTAAATAAATGCTTTGAAATAAATATAAAGGTAAAAATAATGTTCAAATAAATAAATATCTTCAATAATTAAGTTATATAAACAAATAATATTTGATATAAGTCAACGATGCATGCGAGCAGCCGCTTTGCGATTTGTAAACAATCAGTCGCTGATTGCAAATGGCGTAACGCAGCTGTTTGTCAGTCGCGATACGTCACCGGCGCAGCGCTATTTTTAGATTGGAAAAATCGATATTGTTGTCGGCTCATTTTTGTGTATCGCTCCGCCGTGAATCATATTTGACAAATACTAGTAAATGAATAAGTAATTGTAGAAATAAATGATATAAAACTATAATAATAATACTTACAAATCAGAAGAAAACATGTTCATAAGCACAAAACAATTCAATAAGCATAAATAACCATAACTTGGTCACGATGGGCACAGCTCGCACTTCTGTCTGCACACGCCATTATCACTAACATAAATTAACCCCTGTGATTATCTAACCGTAATACTATTTTAGAGCCGTGGGTGAGTGTTTTAGCTTGAACAATTGTCCAAGCTACACTTCTGACACCACTTTATCCTAGCCTGTCATCAACCGATGTCACAGGCATTCCGGGATAACTTCTCTCGCACCACACAAAAAGACTTGTTAGTCGTACGAGAGGAATTGATTACACATTTTATTGCCACTGGCTCTTTGCATCACATCAATGTACAACAAACAGTCGCTAACAAATCACACAAGAATAAATGCACAGAATTGCCTATCACTAGTCGTTTCCTAACCCTACTGCTAATCTATCTACTCGGCTAACGAAATAAGCATCGACGCTAAGCGATGCGTTCACTACGAAGTCTGTGTCCCGTCTGATCATTCCTCCCGTGCTGTTTACACAGTACGCGGAAGGACTTGGGGCGCACTACGGCTTTTGCGTGCGGCATCATTCAGCACGCTAGAGTAGTGGCCTCTCTTGAGTTTCAGTTTAGTTCTCCGTGTCTATCACGTTGGCGTGATTATGCCGTGACCAGAGTGCTTACTCTCTGGTTGACACCTCCGTGTCCCATGAGAGAACTATTTAATAGTTCCCCTTCTTATTTATTCCCTACACCTACCCTGCCCTCATGTAGGGGCACTGGGTTACCTCTATTCTACTTGAGGTAGACCACTCTTTCAGGGTGGTCTTCATTCCTATATAACTGAGTCTTTGACAGTGGGTCGGAAGAAATAGATGACTGAAGAAATTTCACACCTAATGGAAACAGGAAGCCTCAACAAAAATAATTCTGCCAAATATAAAGAAATTCACAGACAAGTCAGAATATTATATAAGGAGGCAAAAGAATCATGGCTTGAGGAAAAGTGCTTAGAAATTGAAAAACAACACAACAGTCAAAATACCAAATTAGTGCATCAAAGAATTCAGAACTTGCTAATAAAAGAACAAGTACATCAGCAGGCTGTATAAAAACTAAAAATGGCAAAATCATAATAGAAAAAGATCAGATTCTACATGTATGGACAGATTATGTGAAACATCTTTACGATGATAACAGAGAGGAACAGTATGATATTAGATTTAATAATGAAGGACCGCCAATTTTCAAGATGGAGGTTTGAAATGTTCTTAAACATATGAAAGCTGGCAAGGCCCCGGTACAGATAACATCACAACAGAAATGATTAAAGCTTTAGAAGAATTTGGACTAGAGCAAGTCGCCAGACTGCTGAACACATTATATAATACTGGACATATTCCTTCTGAATTATGTAACTCTGCATTTATTGCAATCCCAAAGAAATCAGGAACCTTGGAATGTGATCAACATAGAACAATTAGTATAATTAGTCACATCACAAAGATTTTGCTAAGAATTATCATGCAAAGGGTGAGGAAGAAAACACAACCTGAAATAGGGGAAGAACAATGTGGGTTTGTAGAAGGAAAGGGTACAGTAAATGCTGTGTGTATGCTGCGAACAGTTACTGAACGTGCTATAGAAGTAAACAAGGATATACATCTTTGCTTTATTGACAAAGGCTTTTGATAGAGTTAGACATGTCAACATGGTGGATATGCTTGCAGATCTACAAATTGATGGGAAAGATATTAGACGTATAAAAAAACATACATTGGAAACAATAAGCTGCCATTAGGTTTGATAATGAAGTGGGACGATATCAGCCTATTAAGAGAGGTGTTAGGCAGGTATGTGTAATGTCTCCTGAACTTTTTTCCCTATACAGGTGAAAATATTTTCAGAAATGTAGAAGATATAAATGGAATCAGCATTGGAAGACGAAATAGCAATAACATTAGACATGCGGATGATACAGAGTTGATTGCAGACAATGAGCAGTATCTGCAACAATTGGGAGATGCGGTTGTTGTACACAGTGAGCAACTGGGGTTATAATTAAATTGTAAAAAGACACAGGTTCTGGTCGCCACTAGGAAGAACGAATTACCACAATGTAATATACTGTACAAGTAAATGGGAATATTCTTCAACAAGTGAATCGGTACAATTATCTCGGAACAGTCATAACATCTGAAGGGAGATGCCTTGAAGAGATTAGAACGAATCGCCATGTCGAAAGTAGCCTTTAACACACACAAAACGTCGCTTAAAAGTCGACAGGGTCGACTTCACTGCACCGGGTTTTATCCCATATGGCTCGGTCTCTTTCCGCAGAAATGGAAAGCATTGCACAAAGCACGAACTCCGTAGCTCTAGCGACGACCCACAGGAATCTCCGAAAAATGTAACTCGTGAACCGAAGGACGCGGCACGGAATCGAATCCATAACCTTCAGATCCCGAGTTAAACGGCTTGACCACTTCGTCACGAAGACTCCAATCCCCGCGTTTCCATCCTGTTTCAGGATATTGCGGTCATCATCAGCATCTTCCAGCTGTATGTTGATTCCTAGGCTAGATTACGCTCATCAGCACGCCACGACTTTCTGAGCGTTGAGTTGAGTTGAGTTAAGAACCGACATCACTGCACTCAGGACATTCCCATACGTGCTCCGTCCCCTCGTTCAACAGCCAGCGAAGAGTCACACTACTAATCGTTCCCCCGCTATCTGATTAAAAGTTCTGGTTTCTGAGCGACAGGCTCTATACTCTCATAAGTCACTGGTGCGACTCGAACCGCTTGCAATTCGCGTGCGCTCACGTCAGCCACGAGAGTATTAGGGGTTACGGAGAAAACGGCTAAACCCTTGACCAGGGAGACCGGTAACAAGATGAAAAACATTCTGACCAATACAAAGATGTCAACTGAAACGATTAAAAGAGTGTTGAGGGTATACATTGAGCCTGTTTCTTTTGTGTGGATGTGAAACTTAGACAATGAGCAGTCAAGCTGAAAAACATCTGATGGCTGCAGAAATATGGTTTCTGAGGAAAATGCAAAGAATACCACGGACAGACAGGTAAACCAATGACCAAGTACTACAGGAGGCAAATGAAAATCGTAAACTGATTAGAGAAATTAGACGTAGACAGTCAACATTTTTTAGAATGTTATGAGAAGAAATGGATTGGAGAACTTAGTGACAACTGGCAAGATCGAAGGGAACAGACCAAGAGGAAGACCGAGAGGAAAATACCTGGATGGCTTGGCCATTGGCATGGACGAGACAGGAACACTGAGCTGATCCACGACTCTGGTGATCGAGTGAAATGGCGAGTCATGACCGCCCACGCTTTCCGGCATGACACATGGTTGATTGATTGATTCTAAAAGATACTGAAAATAACAAGTACATCTCTTGCACTGACGTCAGATGTGCTCAGCGGAAGCCTTCTCCACCGCTCAGGTACGATTGCTGTGTCTCTTTCCGGCCCTGGAGCCGCCGCCAAGTCGCCAAGTCGACGCCTGCGTTTATAGCGAGCGCACTCGTTGGACTGGCTGGCGTGCCGCTAGGGCGATAGCCAGTCTACACAGGTGTCGCGAGATCACTGTAATTTTACAATCAGATGATACAGATAACAAAGACAGTCTGATTCGCAGCTGCAAGTTGTTTACTTCTAGTCGTGGTGAGATCAAGACTGTCGGGAGTCCTTGAGAATTCCTCTACATCAAAAGAAACGTTGGCATGATGTTTGCCGATCGGGAGAATTAAGGGAAAACACCGGCTTGTTTTCGTTGTACCAGAGGGGAGATAAACTACTCTTGGAGGTTATTGACAGGGATAGTCTGCCCTTGGGGACACCTGTGTGACTTCAAAGGACGTCACTGGGACAATCCCGACTGGAAATGAGAAAACGAAACTGGTTTTCCGTTAGTGTGCAGAATAAAGTCAACCTAGGCGGACGTAATTCGAATAGCCCTATCCTGGTGTAGAAAAGAGAATCTAACGTGTTAATATCCATTTTTCATGGTTGGACATGTGTCTGTTATGACAAGGATAAGATTCGATTAAGGGATAGTGGAGTTTTCATAAGGTAATTACTAGTAAACATTAGATGTGAATAATGTAGTACAGTCTAGGGATAAATAAAGTTTAGGTCATTAACATAGTGTTGTGGTTAGTCGTTCAAGGAGTGTCGGCGACAGTAGGAAGTTGCCTTGTTAAAATTAACTAGTATGGGAAATCAATTTGCTCAGATGATTATGAATAGTGAAGGGGATGATATTTAAAAGGATTGAAGTTGGTTGGGGGATAGGGTAAATGTCCAATGGCGGGATCTTACAGTGGGGTGGCTACTGGGGTCCTGCACTTTCTATTTTGGTCTTCCCTCTTCTTACTCTAACTCAGACCAGTGGCCTACGCTCATCTAATAGGGATCAGTGACGGGGTGGCTCTCACCAGATGTGTTCTATATTTCACAGGTTCCCGCAGGTTAAGATGAAAACCACGGAAACATTGAAAAGTCAGATCCGGGATATTTTTGTGCAGGAGGATTAGTCAGCAACCTTCTCACTGGGCCTATGCTAGAAAAGTTTCGAAATAACATTGTTCTGTGGAGCTGAATCATATAAGTATCCTACAGGATAAATACTGAGAACATTAGTGATAGTATTTCACACTACCTTTGGACAGCAACATAGTAATGGCTTTTTTTTTTAGTTTTCACCCCATTCGTGAATAAACCAATAGTGATGGATTTTCACTCCACTGATAACTAGAACAGTAGTGATTGACTTTCACACTACATGAAACCAAAACTTTAGAGAGTGTTGTTCCACATAACAAGGAAATTAGAACCTCAGAACTTATCTGGGAAATTAAGAGATTCATATGAGACTATGTACAATGACTGTTTTAAGAGTGAAAACTTTAGAACATTTTCGTAGGAAGGAAGAATGTCATGTTCATGGGACAGTGTTCCGCTTTTCACTGTGCAGGAATTGTGTTGTCTCAGTTTCTATAAACATTTAGGAACAGTGTTTAGGAACAAGGTAGGATCAGTCCCAGACTGTATATTTGAGTGGTGACCAAGCATCGTGGTTATCAAAGCTCCTGGAGGTGGACAACGTCTGGCGGGAGAGACGCATCGTTTGGTGAGGTCAATTGTGCTGACTATTATGATGTCGTGTAGTCCTTGCCATGATGAGTGGACTCTGATCCTGAGCTTTGTGGTATGATTTCTACATTTACACTAGAGTATACAACACACATTCCACGCTTACACTTCTCACATACAACTCTTTTTTTTTTTTTTGAATAAATTAATTGTTATTAATTTTAGAAGCTAGAGTTGTGGAGTATGTTGTTTTGGGGTAGAATGAGAGGGGGCACGATCCAGTGGTGATAGAGAGTGAGAGAGAAAGAGGTGTCTACAGACTGACGGAGTGTTGTGGGCGGAATCTAGTGGATTTCTCCAGAATGAATATGATATGGGTTTTAATAAAATGTGGGTGTTGATTCCCCTCACTCAGGGGACGACACTATAGAAGTATAGTCTCTCAAGACACCATAGTAGAGAGAAAGTACTTATCACGACAACAGGTATGAGTCACCGACACGGTGGTTCGTGACCTTAACAGAAGACATGCATGTTAAACTGTACGAGGCTACACCAGGTACAGTTACAACTACCGAATTCGGACATACTAGACCAGTGGTTTCCAACCTTTTTTTGGCCCGTGCCCCCCTTCACTATATTTTCAGAACGTCATTCCCCATTGGAAGGTAAATATGTTAAAATAGGTCTAGACATCCACATAAAACGTGATTTGTAGGTCTACTTACTTAATAAAATGAATTTTAGAAGGATGAGACGTGCATAAATGTAAAGTATGAAGGGAAAAGCAATATCAAGTAATCGGTTCTTGTATTAACGCGATCCTGAAATGATCTTCTTTCCTCCTCCCCCCCCTGGAAACCCTAAAATTCCCCCCCCCCCCTGGGGGGAATTCCCCGCCAGTTGAGAACAACTGTACTAGACCATACAAGACAGATAATCACAGACATCAACAAACACATCAGACGTTTCATATTTGGCAGCACAATTTACTGCATACAGCATAAGACACTCATACAGGACAAGAAACAAGGGGATAGCACTACAAGACATACGCACAAAAATCAAAGCGCTGAGAATCCAACACAGAGGACACATCCTTAGTCACCCAGAACAACCCCCACTAGTGCTCTACTACATAGAACTGAGACTGCAACACCTTAGGAGAATACATCTCAACACACCACACTACTTTGGAACTATACCAGCGTTCTATAAGACATGTATACAAGCACTCCGAGGGAGTGAGCACTTACTACACCAGACAACACGCCAAATCTACAAATACCTGGTTAAACTACAAGCACCCACATTACAGTTTAGAATTTAAAAATGAGGGGGAAAATACTACATGCAAGACTACACATGTACCTTTACTAATCTCCACTACCCAAACATAGCTCCCCAGGCGAGGGAAATTACATATCGTTTGATCTTTAACATGACATCTACTTCCGAAAAACAAGCACACAGGACAAAACGAATAGCACTATGTCAACTCTGTAGACAAAACATAAAGGAATCGGAGGACCACATTTTCTATACATGCCCAACAGTACAGACTGCACTAGACACGTTAAGACAACTAATTGACATATTATTCTGTTATGTAAAGCTGCACTACTAGTAGATTTTATTGTAAGTTGTGGCTGTTAAATCAAAATCAAATAAAATAAACTTTATTTTCAAAGGGTCACAAATTGGGCACGCAGGCCCGTCTTACATTCGACCCTTCCAGTCACTCATCTTTTGTCCATCAAGAGCATTATACATTCACATAGGAAGAAAAACAAACATTGTAAAATGAATGCTGTAAACATAAACAAGGCAATTTACCATGTTATGTGGCCCATCTCCCACCTACCCACACATCATCCCACCCACACATCACCCCACCCACACATACACCCACCCAGGGACACATACATACCCCACCAACCGGCCATCACCCTCCCGCACACCCCCACCCACACACTGCCCTCACCTGTTCCCCGAACCCAAACACCCTCGCCACCCACACAAACATCTCCAAACAACTCACACATCCCGTGCCCACCCACATACACATCCTAACCCACACACCCATATCGCACCCACACATCCTCTCCCCAACCACACCTCCAACCACACATCCCCAAACCACACCTCCATCGACCACATATTCTCCACCCACGCACACACATCCCCCACCAACCCACACATCGCACATCCAGTCACACATCCCCAAAAATACACACCAACTGATATCTCCCTACCCACACACACATCTCCCAAACCACCTATATATTCCCAATCCACTCACACACACTCCACCACCCACACATGCATCCTCCACCCACCCACACATGCCCTAACCAACATCCCACCACACAATATTCCCAAACTACGCACCACACACACATATCCCTCACCCACACATCCCACACCCACATACCACCACACATCCCCCACCTACACACCACACACCTCTCCCAAACCACATACATATTCCCCACCGATCCACCAACACACACTCACTCACTCACCCATACATCCTCCACAACGCGTCCACACACCCCCAATCACCCACCCCAACCAAACATCTCTCGATAACATATATCTCCACCCACACACATCCTCCACCCACTCAGTGTCCCGCCCCAACACATACACATCCCTCACCCACCTACAAATCCCTAAGCCACTCACACACCCCACCCACACATTCCCCATCTACGCACACATCCCTCACCCTCACATACTTCCCCAACCACCACACATCCCCTACTCACCCACACATATCCCCCACCCATACACATATTCCCCGCACCCATCACACACATCCCCCACCCACACACTATCCCCCACCCACACATATATCCTCAACCACCCACCACAAACATACCCCTCACCCACACACCATGCACACATCCCCCACCAACACACCACACACATATCCCAAACCCACTCACCATACCCTTCTCCCCACCCGCCGTTACATCCCCAATCCACCCACACACATCCCCTACCCACACAACGCCGCCACCCACACATACTTCCCCCAAGCCATCCACACATCTCCACACACACACACAATCCCCCAAATCTCCCGCACCCGTCCCATACGCACATCCTCCACCCATACACACATCCCCCACACCCATACCAACACCCCTACGTTCACCCCGACACATCCATCCACATATCCGACCAACACCCACAAATCTCACTACCCACCAATACCCACACACCCAACCCATCGAAACGCATACCCCCACCCACACATCCCCCACACACATATCCCCCACACTCACACACATCTTCAACTCACACACTCACACATGCTCATATCTAGACACTTACATAATGTCTCACGTTAGCATTGAAACTAGTATGAACAAACTCCCACACTTTACTCACACACATACACTGAAAATTGTCGTGAGCAGTCTCATATGTTAGCTACAGCTAGTGACTGTAAGCTATAGCTAGTAGCTGTAGCCAGTGGCTGTTAGCTGTAGCTAGTGGCTGTTAGTTGTAGCTAGTGGCTGTTAGCTGTAGCTGGTGGCTGTTAGCTGTAGCTGGTGGCTGTTAGTTGTAGCTAGTGGCTGTTAGTTGTAGCCAGTGGCTGTTAGCTGTAGCTAGTGGCTGTTAGTTGTAGCTAGTGGCTGTTATCTGTAGCTGGTGGCTGTTAGCTGTAGCTGGTGGCTGTTAGTTGTAGCTAGTGGCTGTTAGCTGTAGCTAGTGGCTGTTAGCTGTAGCTAGTGGCTGTTAGTTGTAGCTAGTGGCTGTTAGCTGTAGCTAGTGGCTGTTAGCTGTAGCTAGTGGCTGTTAGTTGTAGCTAGTGGCTGTTAGTTGTAGCTAGTGGCTGTTAGTTGTAGCTGGTGGCTGTTAGCTGTAGCTGGTGGCTGTTAGTTGTAGCTAGTGGCTGTTAGTTGTAGCTAGTGGCTGTTAGCTGTAGCTGGTGGCTGTTAGTTGTAGCTAGTGGCTGTTAGTTGTAGCTGGTGGCTGTTAGTGTAGCTGGTGGCTGTTAGCTGTAGCTAGTGGCTGTTAGTTGTAGCTAGTGGCTGTTAGTTGTAGCTAGTGGCTGTTAGCTGTAGCTAGTGGCTGTTAGCCGTAGCTAGTGGATGTATGTTGTAGCTAGTGGCTGTAAGCTATAGCTAGTAGCTGTAGCTAGTGGCTGTTAGCTGTAGCTAGTGGATGTAAGTTGTAGCTAGTGACTGTAAGCTATAGCTAGTAGCTGTAGCTAGTGGCTGTTAGCTGTAGCTAGTGGCTGTTAGTTGTAGCTAGTGGCTGTTAGCTGTAGCTAGTGGCTGTTAGTTGTAGCTAGTGGCTGTTAGCTGTAGCTAGTGGATGTTAGTTGTAGCTAGTGGCTGTTAGCTGTAGCTAGTGGATGTTAGCTGTAGCTGGTGGCTGTTAGTTGTAGCTAGTGGCTGTTAGCTGTAGCTAGTGGCTGTTAGTTGTAGCTAGTGGCTGTTAGCTGTAGCTAGTGGCTGTTAGTTGTAGCTAGTGGCTGTTAGTTGTAGCTGGTGGCTGTTAGTTGTAGCTGGTGGCTGTTAGTTGTAGCTGGTGGCTGTTAGTTGTAGCTGGTGGCTGTTAGTGTAGCTGGTGGCTGTTAGCTGTAGATAGTGGCTGTTAGTTGTAGCTAGTGGATGTTAGCTGTAGCTAGTGGCTGTTAGTTGTAGCTAGTGGCTTTTAGTTGTAGCTAGTGGATGTTAGCTGTAGCTAGTGGCTGTTACTTGTAGCTAGTGGCTGTTAGTTGTAGCTAGTGGCTGTTAGTTGTAGCTAGTGGCTGTTAGTTGTAGCTAGTGGCTGTTAGTTGTAGCTAGTGGCTGTTAGTTGTAGCTAGTGGATGTTAGCTGTAGCTAGTGGCTGTTAGCTGTAGCTAGTGGCTGTTAGTTGTAGCTAGTGGCTGTTAGTTGTAGCTAGTGGATGTTAGCTGTAGCTAGTGGCTGTTAGTTGTAGCTAGTGGCTGTTAGTTGTAGCTGGTGGCTGTTAGTTGTAGCTAGTGGCTGTTAGTTGTAGCTGGTGGCTGTTAGCTGTAGCTAGTGGCGGCTGTTAGCTGTAGCTAGTGGATGTTAGCTGTAGCTAGTGGATGTAAGTTGTAGCTAGTGGATGTTAGCTGTAGCTAGTGGATGTAAGTTGTAGCTAGTGGCTGTTAGCTGTAGCTGGTGGCTGTTAGCTGTAGCTAGTGGATGTTAGCTGTTGCTAGTGGATGTAAGTTGTAGCTAGTGGCTGTTAGCTGTAGCTAGTGGATGTAAGTTGTAGCTAGTGGTTGTTAGCTGTAGCTAGTGGATGTAAGTTGTAGCTAGTGGCTGTTAGCTGTAGCTAGTGGCGGCTGTTAGCTGTAGCTAGTGGCTGTTAGCTGTAGCTAGTGGCGGCTGTTAGCTGTAGCTGGTGACTGTTAGCTGTAGCTGGTGGCTGTTAGCTGTAGCTAGTGGTGGCTGTTAGCTGTAGCTAGTGGCTGTTAACTGTAGCTAGTGGATGTAAGTTGTAGCTAGTGGCTGTTAGCTGTAGCTAGTGGCGGCTGTTAGCTGTAGCTAGTAACTTTTAGCTGTAGCTGACATCCTGGACGTCCTCGTGGAGATAGAACGATCAATGGACCCGGCTGACAGCCAGGCGGGGAGCCAAAGAAGAATAGTCATCCAACACAGAACTGGTGTTGGCAGTCGCTACACGCTGATGGAGATACTGGGGGGGGGGGGGGAGGGGGGGCATCTGTGCTCTTATGGACTAATAGGCGGATGTGCCGTGAGGATGCTCTGTTGACTGAGTACTTCGATCAACGTTTACTATGCGTTTATTCCAGCCAGGTCACAAACAGGATGCTACAGCATCCAATGTAGTGCGTAGATGGCCACCTGGGCCAACATCTTCCGACTCCGACGGGTGAGGGTTTTGTTTTTCTTTATTCCCCCTCCCATGGACAGATTGCCTTCCTGGACTTAAGGTCTTAGACTGTCCACACTAACTCACTTACTAACTAACCAACTAATCAATCAACCAACCACCTAACCAGCTACTCGTAACTAAATTAGCTAGCTGTAGTTAGTAGTTATTATCTTCACGTTATCTACAGTTAGTAGTTATTAGCTATATGTTAGCTACAGTTAGTAGTTATTAGCTATATGTTAGCTACAGTTAGTAGTTATTAGCTATATGTTAGTTACAGTTAGTAGTTATAAGCTACATGCTAGCTACAGTTAGTAGTTATTAGCTATATGTTATCTACAGTTAGTTGTTATTAGCTATATGTTATCTACAGTTAGTTGTTATTAGCTATATGTTATCTACAGTTAGTAGTTATTATCTACATGTTATCTACAGTTAGTTGTTATTATCTACATGTTATCTGCAGTTAGTTGTTATTAGCTATATGTTATCTACAGTTAGTAGTTATTATCTACATGTTATCTACAGTTAGTAGTTATTATCTACATGTTATCTACAGTTAGTAGTTATTAGCTATATGTTATCTACAGTTAGTAGTTATTAGCTATATGTTATCTACAGTTAGTTGTTATTAGCTATATGTTAGCTACAGTTAGTTGTTATTAGCTATATGTTATCTACAGTTAGTAGTTATTAGCTATATGTTATCTACAGTTAGTAGTTATTAGCTATATGTTATCTACAGTTAGTTGTTATTAGCTATATGTTATCTACAGTTAGTAGTTATTAGCTATATGTTATCTACAGTTAGTTGTTATTAGCTATATGTTAGCTACAGTTAGTAGTTATTAGCTATATGTTATCTACAGTTAGTAGTTATTAGCTATATGTTGTCTCTTATACACATCTATATGTATCTACAGTTAGTAGTTATTATCTACATGTTATCTACAGTTAGTTGTTATTATCTACATGTTATCTACAGTTAGTTGTTATTAGCTATATGTTATCTACAGTTAGTAGTTATTATCTACATGGTATCTACAGTTAGTTGTTATTATCTACATGTTATCTACAGTTAGTAGTTATTAGCTATATGTTAGCTTCAGTTAGTTGTTATTAGCTATATGTTATCTACAGTTAGTTGTTATTAGCTATATGTTATCTACAGTTAGTAGTTATTAGCTATATGTTAGCTACAGTTAGTAGTTATTAGCTACTAGCTGACCCGGCCCGGCTTCGCCCAGGGCCTGGAGGGGATCTATCTATCTATCAGTCTGTCTGTCTGCTTGTTTTTCTGTCTGTCTGGCTGACCCGGCCCGGCTTAACCCAGTCCCTGGTGGGGAGCATCTCATTTAATTCATATACGTAGTCATATAAGCTCTCCCGTTCCCGACTATCTGTCTGTTTGTCTATCTGTCTGTCTGTCTGTCTGTCTGACCGGCCCGGCTTCACCCAGTCCCTGGTGGGGAGCATCTCATTTAATTCATATACGTAGTCATATAAGCTCTCCCGTTCCCGACTATCTGTTTGTCTGTCTATCTGTCTGTCTGTCCCGGCCCGGCTTCACCCAGTCCCTGGTGGGGAGCATCTAATTTAATTCATATACGTGGTCATATAAGCTCTCCCGTTCACGACTGTCTGTCTGTCTATCTGTCTGTCTGACCCGGCCCGGCTTCACCCAGTCCCTGGTGGGGAGCATGTCATCTAATTCATATAAGTAGTCAAATAAGCTTCCGTTCCCGACTATCTGTCTATCTATCTGACCCGGCGTGGTTTCGCCCAGCTCCTGGCGCACAGTAACTTAAAAGAATGTCCTTCCACACACCATTCAATGAAAACTGTAGAAAAAGATGGTTACAATGTTATGCATTATGCATTATTTTTATGAAAAACTTTGAAAATGCCTTAAAGATTATATCATTATTTATTATAACTCATATGCCTGAAAATAACTATAGACATGCAATGGCACCTTGCCGTCTTGACAGACGATAGTTTGTGCTTTAAAAAGGCATAATAACTTTTAACTATGGCGGTAGCGAGTGTGACTGATAAGGCCAATTTGCGCTGTAAATGTCCGTTCACAGTGGGTGCATGTGAACACGTGGTCATTTCCACCATCATGCACCATCTTACGTCTCAAACGCTTGGTGTGTGCCTTTTCTGCAATAATTTTCTCCTTTGACTTTATTCCATTTCTGATATTTGCCCTCCATGCAACACGTTCAGCGGCGACTTGCTCCCAATGTGCATTATCAATGCCTGTATCAATCATGTCCCGCTTACACACATCTTTGTATCGTAGTAGAGGCCGACCCTGAGATCTCTTACCCATCTGTAATTCACCAAAAAAGATATCCTTTGGTATTCTACCATCATCCATCCTCCTAAGATGTCCTATCCATCTAAGTCTACGAAGACTGAGCATGGAATAAACTGTCACACAACCTGATCTTTCCAAAACTATAGACTATAATAGACTATATATAAACTATAGACAAAGAGTTTAACAATAGTGCAAGTAAGTCCAACAATATGACTATAAAGTATATAAAAATGTTATTAAAAGTTATGCCCCTTGAAATAACGTTTCTAGAGTGAAGTCCCCCTGCTATATAGACATTATATAATGAAAATGGAAAAGTAAATGTTATTAAATAAGTCGACGATTTTACATTAAGAAATTATTATAGTCGGTTGCAAATGAATGAAAGGAAAACGTGTAGAAAATTTCATCTCAATCGGATGTACCGTTATCGAACGCATCCAATACATAAATTCCCACACACAAACAAACAAACATACACTCTGTTTTATAGATATAGATATGTTAGCTACAGTTAGTTGTTATTAGCTACTCGTAAGTAAATTAGCTAGCTGTAGTTAGTAGTTATTATCTACATGTTATCTACAGTTAGTTGTTATTAGCTACTCGTAAGTAAATTAGCTAGCTGTAGTTAGTAGTTATTATCTACATGTTATCTACAGTTATTTGTTATTAGCTATATGTTAGCTACAGTTAGTTGTTATTAGCTATATGTTAGCTACAGTTAGTTGTTATTATCTACATGTTAGCTACAGTTAGTTGTTATTAGCTATATGTTAGCTACAGTTAGTTGTTATTATCTACATGTTATCTACAGTTATTTGTTATTAGCTATATGTTAGCTACAGTTAGTAGTTATTATCTACATGTTATCTACAGTTATTTGTTATTAGCTATATGTTAGCTACAGTTAGTTGTTATTAGCTATATGTTAGCTACAGTTAGTTGTTATTATCTACATCTTATCTACAGTTAGTTGTTATTAGCTATATGTTAGCTACAGTTAGTAGTTATTAGCTATATGTTATCTACAGTTAGTTGTTATTATCTACATGTTATCTACAGTTAGTTGTTATTAGCTATATGTTATCTACAGTTAGTAGTTATTAGCTATATGTTATCTACAGTTAGTTGTTATTATCTACATGTTAGCTACAGTTAGTTGTTATTAGCTATATGTTAGCTACAGTTAGTTGTTATTAGCTATATGTTAGCTACAGTTAGTTGTTATTATCTACATGTTATCTACAGTTAGTTGTTATTATCTACATGTTATCTACAGTTAGTTGTTATTAGCTATATGTTAGCTACAGTTAGTAGTTATTAGCTATATGTTATCTACAGTTAGTTGTTATTATCTACATGTTATCTACAGTTAGTTGTTATTATCTACATGTTATCTACAGTTAGTAGTTATTAGCTATATGTTAGGTACAGTTAGTAGTTATTAGCTATATGTTAGGTACAGTTAGTAGTTATTAGCTATATGTTAGGTACAGTTAGTAGTTATTAGCTATATGTTATCTACAGTTAGTTGTTATTAGCTATATGTTAGGTACAGTTAGTAGTTATTAGCTATATGTTAGGTACAGTTAGTAGTTATTAGCTATATGTTATCTACAGTTAGTAGTTATTAGCTATATGTTATCTACAGTTAGTAGTTATTAGCTATATGTTATCTACAGTTAGTTGTTATTATCTACATGTTATCTACAGTTAGTAGTTATTAGCTATATGTTAGGTACAGTTAGTAGTTATTAGCTATATGTTAGGTACAGTTAGTAGTTATTAGCTATATGTTAGGTACAGTTAGTAGTTATTAGCTATATGTTATCTACAGTTAGTAGTTATTAGCTATATGTTATCTACAGTTAGTTGTTATTATCTACATGTTATCTACAGTTAGTAGTTATTAGCTATATGTTAGGTACAGTTAGTAGTTATTAGCTATATGTTAGGTACAGTTAGTAGTTATTAGCTATATGTTAGGTACAGTTAGTAGTTATTAGCTATATGTTGGGTACAGTTAGTAGTTATTATCTACATGTTATCTACAGTTAGTTGTTATTAGCTATATGTTAGCTTCAGTTAGTTGTTATTAGCTATATGTTATCTACAGTTAGTAGTTATTAGCTATATGTTAGCTACAGTTAGTAGTTATTAGCTACTAGCTGACCCGGCCCGGCTTCGCCCAGGGCCTGGAGGGGATCTATCTATCTATCAGTCTGTCTGTCTGCTTGTTTGTCTGTCTGTCTGGCTGACCCGGCCCGGCTTAACCCAGTCCCTGGTGGGGAGCATCTCATTTAATTCATATAAGTAGTCATATAAGCTCTCCCGTTCCCGACTATCTGTCTGTTTGTCTATCTGTCTGTCTGTCTGTCTGACCGGGCCCGGCTTCACCCAGTCCCTGGTGGGGAGCATCTCATTTAATTCATATACGTAGTCATATAAGCTCTCCCGTTCCCGACTATCTGTTTGTCTGTCTATCTGTCTGTCTGTCCCGGCCCGGCTTCACGCAGTCCCTGGTGGGGAGCATCTAATTTAATTCATATACGTAGTCATATAAGCTCTCCCGTTCCCGACTATCTGTTTGTCTGTCTATCTGTCTGTCTGCCCCGGCCCGGCTTCACCCAGTCCCTGGTGGGGAGCATCTAATTTAATTCATATACGTAGTCATATAAGCTCTCCCGTTCACGACTGTCTGTCTGTCTATCTGTCTGTCTGACCCGGCCCGGCTTCACCCAGTCCCTGGTGGGGAGCATGTCATCTAATTCATATAAGTAGTCAAATAAGCTTCCGTTCCCGACTATCTGTCTATCTATCTGACCCGGCGTGGTTTCGCCCAGCTCCTGGCACACAGTAACTTAAAAGAATGTCCTTCCACACACCATTCAATGAAAACTGTAGAAAAAGATGGGTTACAATGTTATGCATTATGCATTATTTTTATGAAAACTTTGAAAATGCCTTAAAGATTATATCATTATTTATTATAACTCATATGCCTGAAAATAACTATAGACAAAGAGTTTAACAATAGTGCAAGTAAGTCCAACAATATGACTATAAAGTATATAAAAATGTTATTAAAGTTATGCCCCTTGAAATAACGTTTCTAGAGTGAAGTCCCCCTGCTATATAGACTTTATAAAGAAAATGGAAAAATAAATGTTATTTAAAAAAGTCGACGATTTTACATTTAAAAAATTATTATAGTGGTTTCAATGAATGAAAGGAAGACGTGTAGAAAATTTTATCTCAATCGGATGTACCGTTATCGACGATCCAAATAATAAATCCCCCACACAAACAAAAAAAACATACACCGTTTTATAGATATAGATATGTTATCTACAGTTAGTTGTTATTAGCTACTCGTAAGTAAATTAGCTAGCTGTAGTTAGTAGTTATTATCTACATGTTATCTACAGTTAGTTGTTATTAGCTACTCGTAAGTAAATTAGCTAGCTGTAGTTAGTAGTTATTATCTACATGTTATCTACAGTTATTTGTTATTAGCTATATGTTATCTACAGTTAGTTGTTATTAGCTATATGTTATCTACAGTTAGTTGTTATTAGCTATATGTTATCTACAGTTAGTAGTTATTAGCTATATGTTATCTACAGTTAGTTGTTATTAGCTATATGTTATCTACAGTTAGTTGTTATTAGCTATATGTTATCTACAGTTAGTAGTTATTATCTACATGTTATCTACAGTTAGTTGTTATTAGCTATATGTTATCTACAGTTAGTTGTTATTATCTACATGTTATCTACAGTTAGTAGTTATTAGCTATATGTTAGCTACAGTAAGTTGTTATTAGCTATATGTTATCTACAGTTAGTTGTTATTAGCTATATGTTATCTACAGTTAGTTGTTATTAGCTATATGTTATCTACAGTTAGTAGTTATTAGCTATATGTTATCTACAGTTAGTTGTTATTATCTACATGTTATCTACAGTTAGTAGTTATTAGCTATATGTTAGCTACAGTTAGTTGTTATTAGCTATATGTTAGCTACAGTTAGTAGTTATTAGCTATATGTTATCTACAGTTAGTTGTTATTAGCTATATGTTATCTACAGTTAGTAGTTATTAGCTATATGTTATCTACAGTTAGTAGTTATTAGCTATATGTTATCTACAGTTAGTAGTTATTAGCTATATGTTATCTACAGTTAGTAGTTATTAGCTATATGTTATCTACAGTTAGTTGTTATTAGCTATATGTTATCTACAGTTAGTAGTTATTAGCTATATGTTATCTACAGTTAGTTGTTATTAGCTATATGTTATCTACAGTTAGTAGTTATTAGCTATATGTTATCTACAGTTAGTTGTTATTAGCTATATGTTAGGTACAGTTAGTAGTTATTAGCTATATGTTATCTACAGTTAGTTGTTATTAGCTATATGTTAGGTACAGTTAGTAATTATTAGCTATATGTTAGCTACAGTTAGTAGTTATTAGCTATATGTTATCTACAGTTAGTAGTTATTAGCTATATGTTATCTACAGTTAGTAGTTATTAGCTATATGTTATCTACAGTTAGTTGTTATTAGCTATATGTTATCTACAGTTAGTTGTTATTAGCTATATGTTATCTACAGTTAGTAGTTATTAGCTATATGTTATCTACAGTTAGTAGTTATTAGCTATATGTTATCTACAGTTAGTAGTTATTAGCTATATGTTATCTACAGTTAGTAGTTATTAGCTATATGTTATCTACAGTTAGTTGTTATTAGCTATATGTTATCTACAATTATCAAATCGAATCAAATCAAATCAACTTTATTAGGGTCACAAATTGGGCGCGCAGGCCCGTCTTACATTCGGCCCTTCCAATCACTCGTCTTTCGTTCATCAAGAGCATTATACATTTACATAGGAAGAAAAATAAACATTGTGAAATGAATGTTGTAAACATAAACAAGGCTAATTACCATGTTATGAGGCTCATCTCCCACCTACCCATACATCACCCCACCCACACAACACGCCCACCTACCCACACACACGCGCACCAAGGGACACATACACACCCCACCTACCCACAAACACGCACACCAAGGGACACATACATACCCCACCAACCGACCCATCCCCCTCCCGAACATCCCCCACCCGCACACATTGCCCTCACCTGATCCCCCAACCAAAACACACTCGCCACGCACAAACATTCCCCCACCAACCCACACATCCCACGCCCATCCACATACACATCCTAACCCACACATCCTCTCCCCACCCACACCTCAAACCACCCATCCCCCAGCCACATCTTTATCGACAACATATTCCCCACCCATGCACACAATCCCCCACCAACCCACACATCGCACATCCACTCACACATCCCCAAACCAAACACACACATCCCCACCAACTAACATGTCCCCCCCCCCCCACACACACACACACATCTCCCTAACCACCCATACATCCCCAATCCACTCACACACACCCCACCACCCACACATACAACTTCCACCCAGCCACACATGCCATAACCTAATCCCCCGCCACACAATCCCCCACCCGCACATCACATACACCCCCTACCACGCACTATTCCCAACCCACGCACCACACACACACATCCCTCACCAACACATCCCCACTTACACACCACACACATATCCCCCACCCAGATACCACACAATATTCCCACCCACACCCACACAGATACCATTACCCATCCACCCCACATACCCCCACTCACACACCACAAAAATCCCCCACCCACACACACATACCTCACCCACACAATATCCCCAACCAACACACCACACACCTCTCCCCACCCACACACGCAGTCCCTACCCGTCCATCAACAGACACTCACTCACGCAAACATCCTCCACTACGCACCCCCACACACCCACCCCAACCAAACATCTCTCGATCACAATACCCCTACCCACACACACCCTCCACCCACTTACACATCCCACCCCAACACATACAACTCCCTCACCCACCTACACATCCCTAAGCCACTCACACACCCCCACCCACACATTCCCCATCCACACACACACATCTCCCACCCACACACCCCACATACTTCCCCAACCACCACAATCCCCTACTCACCCACACATACACCCCACCCATACGCACATTCCCCGCACCCATCACACACATCCCCCACACCACACACTATCCTCCACCCATACCACCACAAACATACCCTCCACCCACACATCATTCACACATCCCCCACCAACCACACCGCACGCATATCTCAAACCCACACACCATACACTTCTCCCTACCCGCCCTTGCATCCCCAATCCACCCAAACACAATCCCCTACCCACACAACCCCGCCTCCCACACATACTTCCTCAAACCATCCACACATCTCCACCCACATAAACACACATCCTCCGCATCCGTCCCATACACATATCCTCCACCCATACAGTTAGTAGTTATTAGCTATATGTTAGCTACAGTTAGTAGTTATTAGCTATATGTTAGCTACAGTTAGTAGTTATTAGCTATATGTTATCTACAGTTAGTAGTTATTATCTACATGTTATCTACAGTTAGTTGTTATTAGCTATATGTTATCTACAGTTAGTAGTTATTATCTACATGTTATCTACAGTTAGTTGTTATTAGCTATATGTTATCTACAGTTAGTAGTTATTAGCTATATGTTATCTACAGTTAGTAGTTATTAGCTATATGTTATCTACAGTTAGTATTTATTAGCTATATGTTATCTACAGTTAGTAGTTATTAGCTATATGTTAGCTACAGTTAGTGTTATTAGCTATATGTTTAGCTACAGTTAGTAGTTATTAGCTAATGTATCTACAGTTAGTGTTATTAGCTATATGTTAGCTACAGTTAGTTGTTATTAGCTATATGTTATCTACAGTTAGTAGTTATTATCTACATGTTATCTACAGTTAGTAGTTATTAGCTATATGTTAGCTACAGTTAGTAGTTATTAGCTATATGTTAGCTACAGTTAGTAGTTATTAGCTATATGTTATCTACAGTTAGTAGTTATTAGCTATATGTTAGCTACAGTTAGTAGTTATTAGCTATATGTTAGCTACAGTTAGTTAGTTATTATCTACATGTTATCTACAGTTAGTAGTTATTAGCTATATGTTTATCTACAGTTAGTAGTTATATAGCTATATGTTAGCTTACAGTTAGGTAGTTATTAGCTATATGTTAGCTACAGTTAGTAGTTATTAGCTATATGTTATCTACAGTTAGTAGTTATTAGCTATATGTTAGCTACAGTTAGTTAGTTATTAGCTATATGTTATCTACAGTTAGTTAGTTATTAGCTATATGTTATCTACAGTTAGTTGTTATTAGCTATATGTTATGCTACAGTTAGTAGTTATTAGCTACATGTTATCTACAGTTAGTTGTTATTAGCTATATGTTAGCTACAGTTAGTAGTTATTAGCTATATGTTAGCTACAGTTAGTAGTTATTAGCTATATGTTAGCTACAGTTAGTAGTTATTAGCTATATGTTAGCTACAGTTAGTAGTTATTAGCTATATGTTATCTACAGTTAGTAGTTATTAGCTATATGTTAGCTACAGTTAGGTAGTTATTAGCTATATGTTATCTACAGTTAGTAGTTATTATCTACATGTTATTTACAGTTAGTAGTTATTAGCTATATGTTATCTACAGTTAGTAGTTATTAGCTATATGTTAGCTACAGTTAGTAGTTATTAGCTATATGTTATCTACAGTTAGTTGTTATTAGCTATATGTTATCTACAGTTAGTTGTTATTAGCTATATGTTATCTACAGTTAGTTGTTATTAGCTATATGTTATCTACAGTTAGTAGTTATTAGCTATATGTTATCTACAGTTATTAGTTATTAGCCATATGTTATCTACAGTTAGTAGTTATTAGCTATATGTTATCTACAGTTAGTTGTTATTAGCTATATGTTATCTACAGTTAGTAGTTATTAGCTATATGTTAGCTACAGTTAGTTGTTATTAGCTATATGTTAGTTACAGTTAGTAGTTATAAGCTACATGCTAGCTACAGTTAGTAGTTATTAGCTATATGTTATCTACAGTTAGTAGTTATTAGCTATATGTTAGTTACAGTTAGTAGTTATTAGCTATATGTTATCTACAGTTAGGTGTTATTAGCTATATGTTAGCTACAGTTAGTAGTTATTAGCTATATGTTAGTTACAGTTAGTAGTTATAAGCTACATGCTAGCTACAGTTAGTAGTTATTAGCTATATGTTATCTACAGTTAGTAGTTATTAGCTATATGTTATCTACAGTTAGTAGTTATTAGCTATATGTTATCTGCAGTTAGTAGTTATTAGCTATATGTTATCTACAGTTAGTTGTTATTATCTACATGTTATCTACAGTTATTTGTTATTAGCTATATGTTATCTACAGTTAGTTGTTATTAGCTATATGTTATCTACAGTTAGTAGTGATTAGCTATATGTTATCTACAGTTAGTAGTTATTAGCTATATGTTATCTACAGTTAGTAGTTATTAGCTATATGTTATCTACAGTTAGTAGTTATTAGCTATATGTTATCTACAGTTAGTAGTGATTAGCTATATGTTTTCTACAGTTAGTAGTTATTAGCTATATGTTATCTACAGTTAGTAGTTATTAGCTATATGTTATCTACAGTTAGTAGTGATTAGCTATATGTTATCTACAGTTAGTAGTTATTAGCTATATGTTATCTACAGTTAGTAGTTATTAGCTATATGTTATCTACAGTTAGTTGTTATTAGCTACATGCTAGCTACAGTTAACGAACGAAAAAACAAGCTTTATTTTCAAAGGGTTAAGAATTGGGCACGCAGGCCCGTCTAACATTCTGCCCTTCTATCACTCTCTTTCATACATTATTTCATTCACACATCATTCAAGGTTAATTGAGAACAACAACAATATAAAAGATATGCATTATAAAAGCATGGGAGAAATGCAAAAATCAATTCTACACGACTCAGTAATATTAATGAATGGTATGGCAATTGTTATTAGCTACATGCTAGCTACAGTTAGCTACTGTTAACAATTACTAGATGCAACTAGGGAATATTTGACAGTTTGAAAAAAAAAAAGCATGATCTTTAACATTACGTTTCTGCAAACATCCTGCCTTGCTCTTCTCTGACCTAATATATGTACCGCGGTTTCTGATACAAGAGTGACCTTACCTCTGCACGCAAGTGTGCCTGGCACTGTACATGTTGTACAGGCACCTGGGCGTGGGCGCCTTTGTTGGCCTGGCCATCATCCTGTGCATGTTTCCCTTCAACTCCTGGGTCGGCAAGAAAGTTCACACCCTTGAGGAGCAGATATCCAAGGTGAAGGATGAGAGAATCAAGGCCATGAATGACATTCTCAATGGCATCAAAGTAAGTTGCAGTTCTCTTCCTCTTCTGTCGTTGTATTTATTTATTTAATTTATTTTCATCTTTAATCATATCTTCCCGTCTGTCTGTTTTTCTTTCTTTCTAGAAACATAACTTTGTAGTCTTGCATATACCACATATACAAACACACACACACACACACACACACACACACACACACACACACACACACACACACACACACACAATTCACAATTATTCATATACACAAACACCCACACCCACAATTACAGTATTGATTCCACATTTGTTGACATACTGGCAGCTGCAGACATTGTAAGGTCACAAGTCACAGTCATCAGATATTGTAAGGTCACAGGTCACAACCATCAGACATTGTAGTAGTAGTAGTAGTAGTAGTAGTAGTAGTAGTAGTAGTAGTAGTAGTAGTGGTAGTGGTAGTGGTAGTGGTAGTGGTAGTGGTAGTAGTAGTAGTAGTAGTAGTAGTAGTAGTAGTAGTAGTAGTAGTAGTAGTAGTAGTAGTAGTAGTAGTAGCAGTAGTATAAGTTGTTGTTGTTGTTGTTGTTGCTGTTGTTGTTGTTGTTGTGGTGGTGGTGGTAGTAGTAGTAGTAGTAGTAGTAGTAGTAGTAGTAGTAGTAGTAGTAGTAGTAGTAGTAGTAGTAGTAGTAGTAGTAGTAGTAGTAGTAATAGTAGCAGCAGCAGCAGCTGTAGTAGTAGTAGCAGCACTAGCAACAACATAGGCGGTTGTAGTAATTGTGGTAGTAGCAGTAGTAGCAGCACCAGAAGTAGCAGCACAGGAAGATAGGAAGAGAAGAAGAAGAAGAAGAAGAAGAAGAAGAAGAAGAAGAAGAAGAAGAAGAAGAAGAAGAAGAAGAAGAAGAAGAAGAAGAAGAAGAAGAAGAAGGAACAAACGAACGAACAGACTTTATTTTCAAAGGGTAACAAATTGGGCACGCAGGCTCGTCTTACATTCGGCACTTCCAATCACTCATCTTTCTTTCATCAACAGTGCATAGGAAAAAAACATTGTCACATGAATTTTGTAAACATAAACAATGCATATTACTATGTTATGAGACACATCCACCACCCACCCACACATCCCCCATTCACTCCAACTCCCCCACCCAACCACACACACATACAATACATTCCCCCACCCATCCACCACATCCCTACACCTACACATCTCCCCACCCACACACACCTCTAACCCACCACACATCCCATCCACCCACACCCCAAGCACACATACATTCAATAACCCACACATCCCCCACCTACACACATCTCCCCACCCACTCACATATCCTCTACCCGTCCCATTTCCCACCAACAATCACTCACCCAATATCCTCCTCCACCCACACACCTCCAACCACCCAGCCAAACACACATTCCTCAGCCACACACACATCTCCCCGTCAACTCACATATTCCGCACCTACCCACACACAAATTCCGCACTCACCCACATAATCTCCCATCTCCCCCAGCCCACTCACAGATCCCGAGCCCACACCTACAAACATCCCCCACCATCTCCTAACCTGCACACACTCACCCACCCACATATCCTCTACCCACCCACACATCCTCTATCCACCCATCCCCCAACCAAACATCCCTTAACCACACACCCTTACTCATATACAATCACCCACCCACACATCCTCTACCCAACCACACATCCTCCATCCACCCATTCCCCCAGCCACACATCCCTTAACCACACACCCCTACCCATATACACACACATCCCCACCCACGCACAATCTCCCCACCCATACAAACATCCCTCACACACATCATCACCCACCAACACATTCCCCATTCACAAACACACACCTCCCATCCACGCACACACAACCCACACACACATCCCCAACCCATACATTCATCCCCTCACACATCCCTAGACACACGTACTTATCCCTCAACCACTAACACCCACACATCCCTTACCCGCTCATCAACACATACATCTCCTATCTACCCACCCACACTCACACATCCCAACCACCCATCTAAGCACACAATCTCCCCACCCATACAAACATCCCTCACACACATCCCCACCCACCAACACATTCCCCATTCACAAACACACACCTCCCATCCACGCACACACAACCCACACACACATCTCCAACCCATACATTCATCCCCTCACACATCCCTAGACACACGTACTTATCCCTCAACCACTAACACCCACACATCCCTTACCCGCTCATCAACACATACATCTCCTATCTACCCACCCACACTCACACATCCCAACCACCCATCTAAGCACACATCCCCCACACACATCCTTCACCCACCCGCAAACCCAACCACACCTTCACACACCCAAACAAACATCATTTATCCACACCCAGCTCCCCTCCCACACAACACCACACCCACACACATCCCAAAGACACATCCCACACACACACATCTATCCACACATCTCCTACCCATCCACACATCCCCCAACTACAATCACCCTCACTACCCACACATACTTCCTCCATCCAGCCACACACACCCCCACCCAGCCAGACATATCCCCCACCCACACACACATCTCCAAATCCATCACCCACACCCATCACGCACCCCTCCCCCAACCCACACACATCCCCCACACACATTCACCCACACATCTCTCACCCACACACACTCCCCACCCATCCACCCAAACATCCCACACCCATACACCTCCCTCACCCACACACACATCCCCAAACCCACAACTACCCCCACCTGCACACATCTCCCACCCACCACATATCCCCACACCCACATCTCCCCACCCACACATATACCCCCACCCATCCCATAACCCACCATCAATCATCCACCAACATATCCTCCTCCACCCACTCACCCACAACCACCTAGACAAACACACATCCCCACCCACAAACACATCTCCCCATACACCCATACATCTCGCACGCATCCACACACAAATCCCCCACCCACCCACACACAAATCCCCCACCCACCCACACAATCCCACCCCGCCCACCCACACATCCTGAGCCCACCCACACACATCACGAATCCACCCACACACACATCCCCCCATCCCCCAACCTACTATTATGATCAAACTCCCACACTTTACACACACATACAGTGATGATTGTCGTGAGCATTGTCGCAAAATTGTAAAGAAAATGGAGAAAAATTGTACATATACATTTTGTAACTTAAAAATTAGTGATGTAATTCAACTCTCTCTCTCTCTCTCTCTCTCTCTCTCTCTCTCTCTCTCTCTCTCTCTCTCTCTCTCTCTCTCTCTCTCTCTCTCTCTCTCTCTCTCTCTCTCTCTCTCTCTCTCTCTCTCTCCTCTCTCTCTCTCTAACGCTCTCACTCACATTACAGTAATGTTATATTATACATGATAAAATCAAGTGTCATACATACAAAATGATAATGTGAAAGATGAAAATACACAAAAAATATGGAATGGCATGAAGAAGAAGAAGAAGAAGAAGAAGAAGAAGAAGAAGAAGAAGAAGAAGAAGAAGAAGAAGAAGAAGAAGAAGAAGAAGAAGAAGAAGAAGAAGAAGAAGAAGAAGAAGAAGAAGAAGAAGAAGAAGAACAAGAAGAAGAAGAAGAAGAAGAAGAAGAAGAAGAAGAAGAAGAAGAAGAAGAAGAAGAAGAAGAAGAAGAAGAAGAAGAAGAAGAAGAAGAAGAAGAAGAAGAATGTCAGCATCCCCAATAAGACCTTACAGGAGTAATGAGTTAACACTGGTCTAGTAGAGAGACATCAGACAGGGAAGACACCGAGTACTATTAATACCTCACAGGGAGACACATTTGTGTCAGACCAGAGGGCAACGAGTACAGATGAGCGAGGGCTTTCCCCAAGCAATTGGGTTGCTGGTCCTTGCGAGTAACCGTGATATGGCAGGTTACTCAAACTCACCAGCCGGCGTGCTGGCAAGACCAGGCACGCAATACTAGCGACTGCACGGAGAGTAAAGTGTCCGTGCTTGTCCACGCTATGTGTAGCGGGACAGACTGACTGGATACGGTAGAGAGGGCAGACGTATCCTTAACCAATACGATAGCTTTCTAGGCCATAGGCAAACATAGGGCTGTTCGTTTAGATTGTGTAATGCTAGCATCATCTATCATCACGTTGATGTATTCATATTGTGTAACAATGATGAAACCTAACGCTCGTAGAGCCATTCAAATGTCGGCTCTGAATAAATTGCATTCCTTTCGCAAATGTCATGAATTGTTATTTCGTGCAGTGCGAAAGTAGCGGAGTCTTGAAAAGCTGCAGCGCACAAGTCGCTGACAGGCTAGACCCCGAATTGGTGTTAAAATGGTCAAAGAATCAACGCCAGCGGCGAATTGGTGGTAGAATACAGAGAATAGACACCAATAGACCCCGAATTGGTGTCAGAATGGTCAATGAATCAACGCCAGCGGCGAATTATGTCAGAACACAGGGAATAAATACCAGTAGACCCTGAATTTGTGTCAGAACACATTGAACGAACGCCAGCAGTACAATTACTGTCAGATTTCAGTGAACGTTTCTGAACAGCCATAGCAGGCAGTTGTAGTAATATTCAACGAGCAGTTAACGCCAACATGCAAGTGGTATTATAAACCACTAAACGAACTCTAGCTATCGATTGATATTACAAAATTCTGTACCAGAAGTAATTCAATGCACGTTTCGATAATTGTGATGTGTGATATATTGCAAGGTAATACAAATTTATTGTGATACATGCTATAGATTAAATTTTTTTTCTTGTGGTGAATTATACGATCTCCAAATTTGTGGAGTGTGAACCACAATTGAGTCAAATTAGATCGGTAAAGTGTGAAATTCTACCAATATTATTTAGAAAGTGTGTTATCAGATGAAAAGCAATTGAAATGTATAAAATCATCAGGGAACATTACCATCGTAACCACCGTGTACATTTCATTGCGTGTGATACAGCCATCAATGTCACCATTCTACGAAATTAGTAAATAGATTAGCGACGAACTGCAGCCTAGAACGAAGGTACGCCAGAGTCAAACAGCGAAGACAAGACATTGACGGCCATACGACTAATCATCTCATTTATCATCTAACAATCATTCAGACGATCATATCATTCATCATTAATACCATTTATCACTATTTAGCACATTCTCATTCACCAGTCGCATGAAATAGGAGATTATATTAACAACTTGATGAAATATGAAATATTTGATAGAATATGATGAATTGTGAGCTTGTATTTACAACCTAAGCGTGTGTCTAATTTTTGCTGCTCTACTAACCAGAACGCAGCCGTGTGTCAGCAAATCAAACCAGTGTGTAGTGTGAAAGACTGCGGTGGAACATCCCAAGTACCCTATTGTCCAACAAATTAGATGAGTATATTTTCCGAATATTTTGATATGCTCTAACTTAATCATGCATCTTCTTTTCCAGCGAATGATGTACATTTACTAACACATTATTGTAAACTATTCTGTGCATATTATTGTATTATCATTTTGAACTAACATTACGCCACAAAATGGCGTCACTAAATGAATGTATCCAGGCGGGCATCGCCATGGGCCACACTGGAGATGAGCTAAAAAATGGGCGGACCAAAAGTATAAGGAAGAAACAGAAAGGAAAATTGCTCTACAGAAAGAAGAAACAGAAAGAAAAGCTGCTCTTGACAGAGATGAAAGAGCATTAGAAAGGCAATATCAAAAAGAAATGAAAGAGATCGAGGAGGCTATCAAACAGAAACAATTAGAGGCCGATCAAGCTAACAAACAAAAACAATTAGATGCCGATCAAGCTACCAAACAAAAACAATTAGAGGCCGATCAAGCTAACAAACAGAAACAATTAGAGTTAGACCAAATAAAAATTAGAGTTAGAACAGAAGAAATTAGAGTCGGACCAAATTATCAAACAGAAACAGTTAGACGTAGAACTTACTAACAAACAAGCAAGCCACCAAACAAAAGCAGATACAGGTAGATTCAGAAACTAAACTAAAGATGAAGGAAATGGAGGTAGATTCTAACATACAAATAGCCTCTAGCAAACAAAAGAGCCAAGAAGAACAGATCAAATTTAGTAAGTACAAAGGCCTCATTAAACCATACACTGTAGGTGATTCAATCAGCGCATGGACTGAAAATATAGAGTTCCAACTAAAAACACAAAAAAATCCCTTTAGAGGATTGGGCAATGATTTACATGAGGAACTTGAGTGGGGAGCCTTTAAAAGTAATAGAATCCATACCTACTGATCTTAGAAACAATTACCAGTACATACACGATAGGATAATGCAACATTTTCTTTTGGACGCTACTGGTTACCAAATTCAATTCTCACAGATTAAACCAAAAGCAACTGAAACGTTCTTAGACTACATTTCTAACGTGCAAAGCACATTTAAAAAATGGACTAAGGCGGCTAACGTAGGTAACAGCTATGAAAAACTAGAAGAGCTTATGGTAATGGACAAAGTCGTTTCTACAGTGCCTACCCCTTTTGCTAAATTCTTACAACAGTCAGATATTGATTCCATTCAACAATTAGAGAAACGGGGGTCAGCTTATTTTTCCTCTAATCGGGACATATTTAAAACTACATCATATGACACAGAAATTACAGCTTTTGCAAATAGAGTCACTGATAGATCCTACAAACAGAAAGACTACAGTAAGAATGACAAAACACCTCAGAAACCACCTCGATGTAATTATTGCAATCTTTTTCATCCATCTTATTCGATGTGTGATAAGAACCCCACATATCCGGCACACCTAGAACAAGTGATAAGTAAGCAAGAAAGCAGAAGATCATCGTTTAAACGTGCTGTAAAATGTTATTTTTGTTCTAGTTATGGCCATTATAGTAATAAATGTCTTGGGAGACAGAGAATGAAGGCAAACAACGCAGCCCTCATCGATACATCATCACACGATGAGAGTGACATAGATCCCGAACTTGTCAATGTTTTGCCAACGAATGAATGCCAGAATGTATCATCAGTAACCGATATTTTAGACTTTAAAAGGTGTAAAGTATGCCAGCAGTTTCATGCGGAGGGGAGATTGAAATGTGGACATGTAATATCATGTTCAAATGAAGAAGCTAATGCAGCATGTGTCTCCAGAGGTAACCTTAAGTTCTACGATGCACAGGTCAATGGTAAACCATGCCAATGCTTAGTTGATAGCGGCAGTACTATACTGGGATTAAGGAGAGAACTTGCTAGAACAGAAGATTATACGGGTGAATTTGGTCAAATGCGTACTTTCTCGGGTACCATCGAGAAATATCCACTGGCAAAAAGCGCATATCAATACCCCGTCCCTCACCGGCACATTTACGTGCGCGATCCTCCAAGATCCTTGTACAGATCTTATTTTAGGATGTCTTGATGCATTAAAAGAATGTACAGACGACAACATAAAAGCCTGGAATGAAACACACATGGTCAACGATGTAACCACGTCAGATACAGAAACAATGTATACTGACTTACAAAATGAAACACTACAGCTATTAACATCAAGTGGTGCAGATACCAACAATACTCGCCAAAACCTGAGCGAGGCACAAAGCACCGACCAAACACTCACACCGTATTTTAACTTGTTGTGTGAGCGAAAGAAAGTTTCAAAAAATTCTTCCTGGTACTTTAAAAAGGTTAACGGAATTCTCATGCGTTATTACACATATAATAACCATGAAATTCAGCAGACGGTGTTACCTGTAACATACCAAAAAAAGGTGCTAAAAATCGCACATTCACCACCGTTTGCTGAACATTTGGGCTATCATAAAACGCGAGCCAGAATTCTATCACAATTTTACTGGCCGAAATTTTGTTCGGACATAAAATCTTTCTGTCGCTCTTGTACTGTGTGTCAACATCGAGTACGAAAGAAAAATCATGTAAAGACCGAAGTGCAACGGTCAGTGATAGCATCTAGACCACTTGAAAGTATAGCTGTCGATATTACTGGACCCCTAATGCAGGTGTCGAGTAATGGAAACCAGAACTATCCAAACAAGCGTACTAAAACGATTCACCTTAAACCAAACCAAAAGGCTGTGATTCAACTAACTGATAAACATAACATGGTACTAACATGTTGCCAAAGGCCTCTCAACGTTGAACTCAAAAGATCAGATGCGGATCATGAAATATCGATAAAAGAACACTTAGAGATATTTCATATCAACATCCTGAAACCATACGTTTCACAACAAATTCAACAGACAGACGAACAGATTGCACCATCACCAAGCAATGAGACGACAGACAAACACAACACAACTTCACTAGATAGGGCGACACACGACAGGGACAACGCAAACACGCTTAGCCAGATAACAGCACACACATCTAGTAGCACAACAGTATTGGACGACATGGAACTACCAGTTCCTACAGTAAACGTAACTGCAACAAATATCTCGACATATAGAGATAACATATACAGTCAGACGAAAGACGGGACAAAACACCTACTGAAACGTCGACAAGTCTTCGACAGGTTGAGATTGTTTGGACTCACATCTAAGCCGTCCAAAGTAGAGTTGGGCATGGAACAAATTGACTTCCTTGGTCATACCATCTACAGGGGCCAATTGAAAACTGATGACAGAATCGTCACTAAGATTCCGAATTTCACAATACCAACGACCAAAAAACAGGTCCAAAATTTACTGGGTTTGGTAAACCACTATACTAAATTCCTAGCAAAACTGGCGGAAATCACCAGTATGTTTTCTAACATCTTAAAAGCTTCGGCTAAATTATCTGTAAAAGATGCACGATTAATTAGTGCGGTATCGAAATTGAAACATTTTTTCATCGTTCCATCTATCCTTCGTGTGCCTAATACAAATCTCACTTATTTCTTACGCACAGATATGATTGCCATATCCATATCTGGAAGACTAGGTCAGTTCTACGACGGGACGTTCCACCCCGTAGGTCGCAACATCACTCCTGCTGAAGGAAGATACTCAGCATCAGAAATGGAAGGCCTTAGTTTGATCTATTGCGTGAGAAAGTTTCACCGATATTTGGCAGGAGCACAGTTTGTAATCCAATCCGATAACTCTCCATTGTCTGTGATGCAATCTGGACATCCTACCAACAATAGAATTTACAGGTGGGCTTTGATTCTCCAAAATTACACATTTACCATCCAGCATTTAAAAGGGAGATTAAATACGATTGCAGACATTTTGAGTCGTCCTTCATCCATTCAAATACCTGAGTTATAGGAAGGAAGCGACCATACACCACCAGAAACAGTGACACTGTAATGTTAGATAACAAAGTGCCATGTGTGGTGAGTAAGACATATCGCAAGTGCGTTACATCGCCTGATATATAACTTGTGTGAATAGAACAGTGCTATGAAAAGTGTAACGAACAGACGCAGAATTAACAGGCGCTGACACACACATAAGTTAGATTATGGGAACTTACGCCAATATGACAGCGAACCCAGCGTAGACCCCGAATCTAGAATATATATTAGACCCCGAATAACATTCCAGGGTTAGCTATGAACCTATATAATGTGATAGGCAACTATATTAATACACTATCCTTCAATAAGAGCATAAAAGACTTTGGCGGAATGAACTATGTTAGAATAGTCTACAAAGAGATTTGCTTCATCTTCACAACGCAGAGGAGGACGTCAACTTAGTGTAATTAGATATAGAAATGTAACTGTGATATATGTACATTATTATTTTATTTACAGTATCTATAACTTCATTTTTCTATTATTTATTCTATTGCAAATTGTGTAAACGCATATATAACTTTATTTTCTTATTTGCGTAGTTAGAAATCACCATCATTTAATTAATAATCCATTTATTAGAACATCCATTATAGAAATACAATTGTTAGATATTATATTAGTTTATTAACTTATAATCATAATCATTTATACATCCATTTAGCTAAAATATCATTTCAAAACTAACATCAATCATTTAGGAATTAATATCATCTTTTTCACAAATAACATTTAAGGTAATTAATCCATTTTTCTTAAATGAAACTAGTAGTAAATTATTTCCCTTGAGGGTAATTTAGGTCAGCACACCAAATTATGGAAGTTACTATGTCATGAGCGGTAACAAACCATCCTTATAACGATGTATATTTTTGTATAGACATGACGCGTGCAAACAAAACGCACAGTCATTTGGCGTGATTACGGTTATAATCCAGCCAATCGTTTATTGTATATATATATTGTTTATGTATGTGATACTATGAAACATATTTTAATAACGAAAGAATGATTGAGTGAAAGAATAGTATGAAAGGGTATGAAAGATGAATGAAAGAAGAGAAAATGCGAGGAGAGAATGCGAAAACATAGTAAACATTGAAAGGAAGAGAGCGAGAGAGAAAGACAGCGGAAATTTTTTTTTTCCACCGCTGGAAAAGTCTTATTTGAATTGTCTGTGTCATCTGTGTTTTCAGTGTGTTGTCGAGGGTTTTTATATGTGTTACAGCCACACTTTAACAGAGTATATAAAGAACGTACTTTGAGCTTCAGAAAACGGAGTTGTGGTCACAAATAAAAATGACGAACGTTTGTAACCACAATAAAACGATTTGCGACGCTCGAAGGAACACACACATTTAGTACACTAACGCATACACATGTTAGAGAGTTAAGTACACTTTAGTTTATTAGAAAACACGCAAAAAAACAGGAAAACGAACACATAAAAGTTGCACACACCAATTAGTTCAAAGAACAATAACTCTAATTCAGGGGACACAATAAATAATCAGAAACCTAAATGTAACAGTAAATATAGCTTTTTCACATGCGGAAGCAAGAAGGTGAACAGTGAGCTATGTGTATAGAGTTGGAGGAGATATTGATGGGAACATGAACACTTGGTGCTCATGTGTTGTACTCATAATAGAGTCAACTAGTGTGTGGGTTGTCATTTTGGGCAATAGGAGGAACAGGTCAAGACGGAAGTCAATGGGTGGAAGTCAAAAGACATAGGGTCAAACGACAGAAGCCAGGACATAAGTCATAAGACAACGGTTTCCGGTTCACTACCAATCCTTAAGATATCTATAGAACCAACTATACTGAGACATGGGCTACTAAATTAGCCAAGTGAAAAGATAGAACACTGTGAATGAAGGTAGAAAGATATTGTTCTATCCCCAAACTAGAAAGTTCTATACTTATTGGAGATCTGACAGAATTGGGACAACCAATTTTTCTTTTGTGACCAAGAAGTGTTACAAACATGAGGAAAAGGGAAGTAACACTTCGCGGAGAGGAGGGGGACCCTGTCAGCATCCCCAATAAGACCTTACAGGAGTAATGAGTTAACACTGGTCTAGTAGAGAGACATCAGACAGGGAAGACACCGAGTACTATTAATACCTCACAGGGAGACACATTTGTGTCAGACCAGAGGGCAACGAGTACAGATGAGCGAGGGCTTTCCCCAAGCAATTGGGTTGCTGGTCCTTGCGAGTAACCGTGATATGGCAGGTTACTCAAACTCACCAGCCGGCGTGCTGGCAAGACCAGGCACGCAATACTAGCGACTGCACGGAGAGTAAAGTGTCCGTGCTTGTCCACGCTATGTGTAGCGGGACAGACTGACTGGATACGGTAGAGAGGGCAGACGTATCCTTAACCAATACGATAGCTTTCTAGGCCATAGGCAAACATAGGGCTGTTCGTTTAGATTGTGTAATGCTAGCATCATCTATCATCACGTTGATGTATTCATATTGTGTAACATTGATGAAACCTAACGCTCGTAGAGCCATTCAAATGTCGGCTCTGAATAAATTGCATTCCTTTCGCAAATGTCATGAATTGTTATTTCGTGCAGTGCGAAAGTAGCGGAGTCTTGAAAAGCTGCAGCGCACAAGTCGCTGACAAAGAAGAAGAAGAAGAAGAAGAAGAAGAGAAGAAGAAGAAGAAGAAGAAGAAGAAGAAGAAGAAGAAGAAGAAGAAGAAGAAGAAGAAGAAGAAGAAGAAGAAGAAGAAGAAGAAGAAGAAGAAGAAGAAGAAGAAGAAGAAAGACCGTGACTGCCACGTTGTCAGCAACCTAGCTTTGACAGGCACACATGGATTCTTCTTTTGCACCACACGAATGATAACTCGTACGTCGTACAAAAGGATATAAATTTATTCTGGACTAGTTACACAATAGCTCCGAGAGCTGATAACCACATGGATCATATACATCATGACAATATTACGTTATGACGTTATCTATGGTAATATCTATTGTATTAATCTAAGCCTAAGTCACCACTATTTCTACTGTCCTATAAACAACACAGTATTCAGAGCGAATACTACGATCTGTTTCCTACGCTGTCGTGTCCCCGTCTGTTTGACTTTCGTGGCGTGTCCAGCCACGAGCCGGTGACCCTTCGTGCGTCAGCAGGTTTGCGTGCTCGGTATTCCAGCACGCGTTTAGTGGCTTGTCAATAGGTTACTATTCTAGAATTACCACTATTAATGGATACTCCTCGTGGTAATGGTTTCCCCGCTCTATTCTGAGTAACTCCTGATCATGTCCTACCGTGTCCCCTTTTATGACACGTGTGTGTCCAGTCGGAGAACTGTTCACAGTTCTCCCTTCCCTACTGCTTCTGTCCCTCCTATTCCCTATTCCCTAGATAGGGATGTTATCTCTATCCTGTCTTAGTCCTATTCCTTAGTTCTACTCCTCTCTTCTCTATCTGCCTACATGCGGCTCTTTGACAGGCTCTCCCTCCGTCTGTGTTGCGTTACAAGCTGTTAGCTTATGGGTGTAACGCAAATGGTTATCTAAAAAACATTAGGCCTGTCTAATTTTGTCAAAGGCTGCATGAGCTTGCTAACTATGTTCTGGGTATAGCACACGACCTCTACTTTCCAATGTCACACTGTTGTATCACTTCACTTGGCTATTGCTTATCACACCACACTAGTACAGTTGGCTAGAGCCCTCGCTCATTCTAACATTATACTTCTTGGGAGTTGTGTGACCCGAAGCCGTTGTCTTTATAGACCTGCTCCTCCAATTGTCAATTTAACTGACAACCCAAACAAATAGTCCCTATTATGGGTACAATATGTCGTAAGTCTTTCTTACTTACTTTAGTGTCGTCCTTGGAGTGATGGGAATCCACACCACATTTTTATTACCCCAATATTGTTGTCTTAGAGAAACCACCAGACTCCGTCCACAAAACTCCGTCGGTCTGCAAACCCCTTTTTCTTACTCTCACTCACCCTTAGATCATGCCCCCTCTCACTCCTCCCCAACATAACATACTCCACAACTCTAGCTTTAACAAATAAATACAAAATAATTTATTAAGCAAAGAGTATAAGTGTGAGAAGTGTGTGTTAGTAATGTGTAGAATGTGTGTCGAATATTCTAGTGGGTGCAGACTTAGACCAGGTAGCTGAAGAGCCCAGCCCGATCATCCCAGAAAGGATCACACCACATCTTCATTCAGTCCACGAAGACCTCACCCAGGTATGTGTCCATCCTGCTAGATGTAGATTTCCACCGGTGGCTGTTTGATCACTCAAAAGAACTAGTCACAGTCCGACCCTAAATCCTGTCTGGATCACACAGTTAATATATGTCTAATTTGTTCCTATACTTATAACACCCTTGTCTAGTGAGGACACGAACATACTGTTCTTTGAAATAAATGTACTTCCTGTCTCAAGTGTCTACTGTTCACAAGACCATTGTTATACTAACTTCCTAATAAGTTTATACTGATTTATTCCCATGTGATGGGGAATAACTGTATCTCTTTGTTTGTTCACCTGTCGTGTAAAACATACTGCCACTGGGCTGTTCCCAGGTGGTGTAAAAGAAATTCACTTTTTACTATTCTGTTCCCAAGTGATGTTTGAAACATTAATTTGACGATTGGTCTTCCTCCAAAATGGTGCGGAGAAAACAATTTCTGGTCTTCTGTTAATGTGTGACGTTTGATAATCCCTCTTATGCTTGTTCCCGTAAACCCTTTTTATCATGGGCTAAGTGCAAAAGATGTTGACCAACTGCCTGCACCAGGGTCTCCATTCTCAGTGACTTGAGTGACCTAAAGGAACCTGTCAACGAGAGAACAACACATTGGGTGATAGCAACTGTCCCCAACCTCCATTGGATGGGGGGGGGGGTGTCCGCCTCACTCAGATACATGACAGTGAACATTCTCTGTCATGGGCATAGGAGTTCTTCACTCCGGTCTGCAGTGGGTTAAGATCAGGACAGAGCAAAATGTAAAGTGTAGACCCCTAGCAGACATCACTAGAAGATCCCATCATTGTACATTCTCCCCATCCCCAATTTCCCCAATATCACCCCACTACACAATTCTCACTAGCAGAGCTAATTCTATTCATTACTCTAGCAAGTTTTACCGAGGCTACTGCTTATATTAACTAGGCTTAAATATACTCTCTACAATACCTTAAGCACAACACAACAGTGTCTTCGAAATCATATCCACATTTTGCCATAACAGGCACGTGTACAATTAAATCTAATTAATTTCCGCACACGGTAGATATTTTTTTTAAATCCACTGCAGTGACAAACACGTCCGTGCAAGTCAATCCTCAGAGTTACACTACTTGTAAACAAAGCATGTTTTTACCCAACAGCCTTGAGTGGCCACGTGACGTTCTTTTGATGTTAACAAAGGTGGTTCAAGGGCAGATTATCCATTTCTGAATAAATTCTTTCCCTTGGGTTTCATCAATGTCACAATAGTAGATTATCTCCCCTTTTGGACAATCCATGCACAAGTCGCTTCCCCCTTTTTCTCAACATATGCCTACAATTTCCCGTCTTGTGGGGATTGTCAAAGAAGATTTCCTTGTTTGATGTTGGCGACTTAGCGGTGTCCTTGATCTAACTGGTAAACAACTGCAGATGTACATTCCGACTTTGTTTTTCTGTCCCGGTTAAAAAACAAATGTAGCTTTGCACACAGGCCATGAATATGACCGTCTGTATTGTCATTATCTGGTGGATACACAGTGAAATCATGACATAGGCCCCCTCTTAAGAGAGTAGTCCATCTCACTCTTCTCCACTGTGAATTCAATCCAGATGATTCATTCCTCTTCTTCAGGAGCTGGGTGTCTTGATAAGAAGTCCGCTCCAACATTTTCCTTCCCAGGAATATACTCAACTGTGAAATTGTAGGGTTGAAGTAACAACGACCACCGCATCAAACGGGCGTTGAGCTTCTGAGAAGTAGCCAGGAACATCAGGGGCTGATGATCTGACTGGACCCGAAACTTAACTCCATACAAATAGGGCTGGAATTTTTGCACGGCCCATACGAGAGACAAACATTCTCTCTCGACGGTCGAATAATTCCTCTCAGCCTGGAGTAGTTTCTTGCTTGCGTATGCCACAGGTTTCAAAACCGAAGCATCGTCTTTCCCTTCCTGTAACAACGCTGCCCCAATCCCAATCCCACTTGCATCCGTTCTCAACACAAATGGTTTGGAAAGGTCCGGGAGCTGTAATACAGGTTTACTGACCAAGGCCTCCTTTAACTGACTATAGGCAGTCTCACATTCTGGTGTCCAAATGATTTGGTCCGGGAATCCCTTTTCAAGGTTTCCGTCAATGGAGCTCCCAGTTCAGTGAAATGTGGGATAAATTTCTGGTAGAATCCACACAACGAGAGAAAAGATCGCACGTCCTTCTTCGTTTTTGGCCTTGGGGCATTTCTGATTTTCTCTAGGTTCTTCTCTTCTGGACAATGTGTCCTGGAGTGATGGTGTGACCTAGAAATTCCAGAGTCTGGTAACCAATCATGCACTTGGTTGGACGAGCGGTAAGCCCTGCTTCCTTGAGTCTATTAAACACTCTCTCCAAGGATTGCAAATGGTCATCCAAGCTGCCACTGGAAATCAGAATATCATCCATGAAGGAGATGATGGCCGGATCCTGTAAAAGGATCTAGTAAAGTCCTCATCATACGTGTAAACACACTAGGTGCATTGCTGAGTCCAAAGGGCATGACCTTGAATTCGTAGTGTCCACTGGGTGTACTGAAGGCCAGCAGTGGTCGAATCTCCGGTTTGACTGGTATTTGATAGTACCCCCGACTCAGATCCACCTTTGAAAAGTACCGAGCCTTATGGAGCCTAGCGAATAACTGCGTTGGATTCGGCAAAGGTTCCACCTGAAATTGTGTATGACTGTTCAGAAGTCGGTAGTCTATACACAACCGGTGTTCTCCACTTGGTTTCCGTAACAAAAACTACCCCCGCATTGTATGGGGATGTGGATGGTGGCAATCACGTCATCCTCCAGCAGTTTTTGTATTTCCTCCTCCAGGGCCTTTTCTTTAGAGAAGGGCACTGGGTAAACCTTCTGGCGAACAGGCTCCTGTGTAGTCAACGTCATCTCGAACTCCACCAACCTCGTTCGTCCTGGTTTATCAGTCAGTATCTCCTTATGAGACCTGAGAACCTGGGTTATCTTCTCCCTCTCCTGGGAGGTCAGATCAGGGTTCACCTGCACATCCTTGTAGGTTTCCTGGTGTACCAGGGGATATTCCCTGCCCTCGCTGGTTCCCACTTCTGTCTCCACTGCAACTGCCATTGCCATGAGGTGAGCTGCTTTTTCTCCGGGTCTCTCTTCGTATTTCCGCAAGAGATTGATATGGACAATCTTCGACTTTCCCCGGATCCGGATCTGATAGTTGGTTCTGGATATTACCCTTTCCACGGGAAATGGTCCTTGCCAACCTATCTCCAGTTTGTTGTTTCCCGTTGGGAGTAGCAACAAAACTTTGTCTCCCACCTCTAGAGATCTGTCTTTAGACCTACGGTTGTAGTAAGCCGCATGTCTTTTTCCTGGCCTTTTTCAAGTTTTGATTTGCCAGAGTCCATCCTTTGTGGAGTTTTTCTTTCAGTTCCTCCACGTATTGATAGGATGAGATTACTTCTTCTGACGTCCCTCTTCAGTCCAACTCCTCAACATGGCTTCCAACGGTCCTTTGATTGGACGACCAAACAGCAACGTAGCGGGTGGTAGTCCTGTTGGAGCCATGAGGAACTTCCCGAATAGGCAAAGAGTGCTGCAGGGATATATTCATCCACCTATCAGGTTTTTCCTGCGCTAGTTTCCTGAGCATTGTCATCAACGTGCCGTTGAAACGCTCTACTTGTCCATTGGCTTGAGGATGGTAAGGGCTGGTATGTATGTGGTTAGAGTGAAACACTCTAAATACCTCCTCCATGAGTTTTCCACAAAACTGGGACCCATTGTCCGTCAGAATTTGATCTGGGAAGCCTAATCTTGTAAAGGCCTCCATCAGTGCATCCGCCACTCGTTTCGAGTCAATCGTGGTCAACGGTATGGCTTCACCCCACATTGTACAGCAATCCACCATTGTGAGTATATACATGTTCCTCTTCCTAGTCCTAGGAAGTGGACCCACGATATCGATGGCTACCCTCTCGAAAGGAGAGTTCATGATGGGCATCTCACCCAGGACCACCGGTGCTGTCCAGTGTTTCGGTGCCACCCTCTGGCACTCAGGGCATGACTTCACATACCGACGCACATCCTCTGTCATTCCCGGCCAATAGTAGTGGCAGGAAATCCGCTGCATGGTGGCGGCAATACCCATATGTCCACTAAAGGAGATGGTATGCCCATATGAAGAATCTGGGACCGGTGAGCTTTTGGGACGACCAACTGACCGTATAGGTTGTCTCCCCTTCCTGCTCTCCTGTAGAGTATCCTATTCTTTCATGTAGTACTTGCCCCCGTCCTGGTGGATCAGCACTTTTCTGCAGCTTTTGTAGCAAGGACGTAAAGTATCATCCTCACTCTGGGCAGGTTCGTAGCTCCCCCGGCATTGGGTTAGTCACAATTGCGTCTGCCTCTTCCGTTCTCGTCTGAGAGCGAGTCTGTATTGCTCCCATATGGATTGGCTCCCTGGCATTCCCAGAAAGACATACCGGCAACCTAGGATTACTGGGAAAATGGGATCGGTCAATACAGCAGCCTTGATTGTGCCGGTGACATATCTTGACCGAATCTCCACGTTAGCATGGGCAACTTCATGGCCACAGCACTCTTCTGTGCAGGCTGTATTTCCATGGTCTCACCTGTGAATTGTTCTGGGTGTACCAGATCCGCAGAAATCACCGGCCTCCCCGTCCAGTCCTGTGTCGTACAAACACTCCACTTGACGACCGTTAACCTCTACCAATTCCACTACAGGTGGTTTTTCCTGGTCTGGAGTTTCTTCGTCGGCCTCGACCTGTTCAGTGGGCTCCACCTTAGGTCTCCCGGGGCACACGATGAATTTAGATTCTCCTGACTTTCTCTTGCAGTCAATAGCATTGTGCGTGTTTGACTTGCATTGGTTGCACCATTTCTCTGTCCTAGATTTTCTTGTGCCGGACTTGAGTGAGCTCTCCTGATGGTGAGCTATCTTGCTGACCTTGGCATTCTCCGTGACAACCTCCTTGGAAGTCACTTGACATGCTGCGAAGTGAGGGTTCTTAGCCTTCGATTTGCAGTCCCTCGTATTGTGAGTGGGTGACTTACAAATTGAACACCACTTCTCCGACCACGGTCGTTTTGGTGTAGAGCTCGAAGAGCTCTTGCTTCCCTCCTTCGTCTTCTCTGAACTATCCTCTGATTTTTGCACATAAGGTTCCCCCTTTTTTGTTCCAGAGCTTTTGGCTTTCTTCTTGTCATGTTTCTCCTGACTTTTGGTGTTGGTGGGAAGGTTTTCCCCGGCCTCCCCATGTACCTCTACGAACCGTTCTGCTAATTTGTCACGAGGTCAATACGTTCCGCTCCTTGTTCTCCCAGGAATGTCCTGAGAGGTTTTGACATTTGCTTCTTCAGCTGGTCGACCACCATGAGTTTCTTCCAGACTCTCATAGTCATGTGCGAACCCAGCCAAATCCATCCACTTATGGAGATAAGATTTAAGACGCAAACTGTAGGCGGCAAACAACTCCCCCGGTTCTCGTTTCGCTGCTCGAAATTTTTTCCGGTAGGTATGTGACGTAACCTCGAATCGTTTCAGCAGAGCCGTCTTTAACTCATCATAATTGTTCTCATGTCCTGGTGGCAGGCGAGTATAAACCTCGTATCCCGTCCCGCGTAATCCCTGGGATAGCTTAAGATTCCATTTGTTACGCTCCAGACCCATAGCAACTGACATAGCCTCGAAGCGTTGAAGGTATTGGTCAATCTTCTCTTTGTCCTCCTCGTAGACCGCCAAAGGAAACTTCATAGCATGGTACCCCTGTCCACCTACTGGTGTTGAGCCTGGGACTGAGGAACCTCCAACTGCTCCCTCAGTTTCCCCATTAGATTGACTCTTGAGCTCGAGTTCCCGCATCCTGTACTCGTGCTCCCTTTTCTGAGCTTCTTGTTCAGCTTCCAGTTTCCTAGCTGCTTGCTCAGCTTCCAGTTTCCTAGCTGCTTGCTCAGCTTCCAGTTTTCCTAGCTGCTTGCTCAGCTTCCAGTTTCCTAGCTGCTTGCTCAGCTTCTAATTTCTTAGCTGCCTGCTCAGCTTCAAGTTCCATCCTTCTAGTGGCTTGCTCAGCTTCTATCCTCTTAGTTTCTAACTCCATCTTCCTCAATTCCAATTCGGCCTTCCGATCGTCTCTTTCTGCTTGACGATACTCTCTCTCCACTTCCTGTATGTAATCCGTTAAAGCTGAACCAGACAAACCCATTCCTTCCCCCTTTGCCCTTAGTTCTGCCCCAGTTAATTTAGGAGTGGCCATTTTTCAGACAGGTAAGTCAGCAGATAGGGTGCAGATTATCTCCAAGAGGAATATATATATAATGAACAATCACTGTTAATCTAATAATTAAGACCACACACAACACAATCACTCAGTGACAAGAGAAGAATCAGGACACAGACCTATGCAGACGTGTGAGGTGTGAACAGGTAAGATATGTATCCTAACCCCTATCCACATTCACTCTAGCTGGATTCTCTCTCCAACAATATCACCGTCCTCTTAGTAAAGATCCCGTGTCAAAAGACCCCGTTGTCAGGAGATCCCACTGTCAAAGGATCCCGCTTACAAGAGATCCCGCTTACAAGAGATCCCGCTGTCCAAAGATCACGTTTACGAGCCCCCAATAAATGTCGTAAGTCTTTCTTACTTACTTTAGTGTCGTCCTTGGAGTGATGGGAATCCACACCACATTTTTATTACCCCAATATTGTTGTCTTAGAGAAACCACCAGACTCCGTCCACAAAACTCCGTCGGTCTGCAAACCCCTTTTTCTTACTCTCACTCACCCTTAGATCATGCCCCCTCTCACTCCTCCCCAACATAACATACTCCACAACTCTAGCTTTAACAAATAAATACAAATAATTTATTAAGCAAAGAGTATAAGTGTGAGAAGTGTGTGTTAGTAATGTGTAGAATGTGTGTCGAATATTCTAGTGGGTGCAGACTTAGACCAGGTAGCTGAAGAGCCCAGCCCGATCATCCCAGAAAGGATCCCACCACATCTTCATTCAGTCCACGAAGACCTCACCCAGGTATGTGTCCATCCTGCTAGATGTAGATTTCCACCGGTGGCTGTTTGATCACTCAAAAGAACTAGTCACAGTCCGACCCTAAATCCTGTCTGGATCACACAGTTTAATATATGTCTAATTTGTTCCTATACTTATAACACCCTTGTCTAGTGAGGACACGAACATACTGTTCTTTGAAATAAATGTACTTCCTGTCTCAAGTGTCTACTGTTCACAAGACCATTGTTATACTAACTTCCTAATAAGTTTATACTGATTTATTCCCATGTGATGGGGAATAACTGTATCTCTTTGTTTGTTCACCTGTCGTGTAAAACATACTGCCACTGGGCTGTTCCCAGGTGGTGTAAAAGAAATTCACTTTTTACTATTCTGTTCCCAAGTGATGTTTGAAACATTAATTTGACGATTGGTCTTCCTCCAAAATGGTGCGGAGAAAACAATTTCTGGTTTTCTGTTAATGTGTGACGTTTGATAATCCCTCTTATGCTTGTTCCCGTAAACCCTTTTTATCATGGGCTAAGTGCAAAAGATGTTGACCAACTGCCTGCACCAGGGTCTCCATTCTCAGTGACTTGAGTGACCTAAAGGAACCTGTCAACGAGAGAACAACACATTGGGTGATAGCAACTGTCCCCAACCTCCATTGGATGGGGGGGGGGGTGTCCGCCTCACTCAGATACATGACAGTGAACATTCTCTGTCATGGGCATAGGAGTTCTTCACTCCGGTCTGCAGTGGGTTAAGATCAGGACAGAGCAAAATGTAAAGTGTAGACCCCTAGCAGACATCACTAGAAGATCCCATCATTGTACATTCTCCCCCATCCCCAATTTCCCCAATATCACCCCACTACACAATTCTCACTAGCAGAGCTAATTCTATTCATTACTCTAGCAAGTTTTACCGAGGCTACTGCTTATATTAACTAGGCTTAAATATACTCTCTACAATACCTTAAGCACAACACAACAGTGTCTTCGAAATCATATCCACATTTTGCCATAACAGGCACGTGTACAATTAAATCTAATTAATTTCCGCACACGGTAGATATTTTTTTTAAATCCACTGCAGTGACAAACACGTCCGTGCAAGTCAATCCTCAGAGTTACACTACTTGTAAACAAAGCATGTTTTTACCCAACAGCCTTGAGTGGCCACGTGACGTTCTTTTGATGTTAACAAAGGTGGTTCAAGGGCAGATTATCCATTTCTGAATAAATTCTTTCCCTTGGGTTTCATCAATGTCACAATAGTAGATTATCTCCCCCTTTTGGACAATCCATGCACAAGTCGCTTCCCCCTTTTTCTCAACATATGCCTACAATTTCCCGTCTTGTGGGGATTGTCAAAGAAGATTTCCTTGTTTGATGTTGGCGACTTAGCGGTGTCCTTGATCTAACTGGTAAACAACTGCAGATGTACATTCCGACTTTGTTTTTCTGTCCCGGTTAAAAAACAAATGTAGCTTTGCACACAGGCCATGAATATGACCGTCTGTATTGTCATTATCTGGTGGATACACAGTGAAATCATGACACAATACAAGAATTATATTCATGCTCCCATATAATATTTACTCCAACTTGTATACATGCTTTGTGCGCTAATGTTCACCTATCTAGCTTCCGCTCGTGAAGAAATCTTTCAGTGTTAAACTAGGGTTTCGAAAGTTTGTAGTGTCCCCTGTTCAGAGTAGTTATGCCCCTTTGCAAGTAATGATGTCTGCATCTGTATCTGTTAGTTTTCCTGATTGGTTGCGTGTTTGTATTTACTAATATGTGCTTAAATTACCAACATGTGTGTATGTCTATAATTTACATGTATGTTATCTTTCAAGCGCCATAAAACGGTTTATTGTAGTCACAAACGAGTGTGTAAGGCTGATTTATGACTACTTGGCCGGTTTAGGAAGCTTAAAATATGTTTCCTATCTCTATAATGTAAGTATGGCAACAACACGGATAAAAAACGAACAACACATTGTGTTACACAAATTGACATGGACGAATTACAAAAACTCGTGTTGTGCGGCAAACAATCCGCAAAATGTCTCATTCCTCTGTATTTATTTCATTCACTCATTCACTTTTACACTTCTTGCATTCACGCTTTCATTCCACACTGGTTTAAAAAGGCGTTATGTCATTAAAATACTGTTGTACAAAAGAAAATGAATGAAAAATATATTTACAATAAATGGTTGGCTTAATTTCCCGAGTTTTAGAGCCAAATGACTGTGCCGTAAATCTGCACCGGTCATTTCTGTACAAACATTTACATGATTGTGAGGATCGTTTATTACCAATCCTGAGTGTAATGATTACTATACTTAATCTAATCTACGTTGGTGTGCTGTGCTATGCTAACTAAGGGAAATAATCTAACTAAATGAATAAAATGGGGTGAAATGTGTTAGTTACCTTAATGTGTGTTTCTAAATATGATGGTATAAATTGTAAATGAGGGTATCAATTTTAAGTAATGTTTCATTTAACTAAACTATATGAAAATGTGTTTAAATGATGATGGATTAAAGCTGTGTTTACTAAGTTCAAGAGTACGATCTAATGATGTGACATATATGAATTTCTAACTTAGTGTAGATGAAGTTTAACTCTTAAATGTTACTAAGTTTCCTATTAAACAAAAATTTATGGGGATGGTTTTGTAACATTCTATTGCAACTAAGAAAGTTATGATATTACATGCAACTGTCATAAAAACATGTTATGATACATATCACATACATTTCTAACTATACATTAACTACATTAATTACTTCCAGGTGTGTTGTTGGAGTCGCGTTCTCTGTTGAATCTCGTTGAAATAGAGTCATATAGACAATGTCTGATATATACGCGCTCAGTCCTGGGTGAAGTTTGAATACAGTCCTACTCACGGGTTACATATAGGAATATGATGATGGCGTAGACATCTTCCTAACGTGTCTGTCTTTTCCCCACATCGTAATGACACAGTTCACGCTAGTCAATTCAAGGCGATTCACAATTCTAAAAGCACTAAAGTGTCTATAATTCTACATTCTGGACACCGATTAATTAAGTGTCAATGAATGTGGTGCTGTAGAATCGCTCCTCTCTGGTACTATCAGGTATCTCAATATTAGAGGGTCTGGCTGAGCGTGTCTGCCAGTAAGTTCATCTTTCCCTTTATATGTTTAATAGTGAACGAGTAGTTCTGAAGAATCAACGACCACCTATAAATTCTGTTATGCTGTGGACTCCAGACTTCATAACTGTAAGAGGGGAATTATCAGTTTCGATGACAAAATGAGTGCCCGCTAAGAATCGGTGGAGTTTATGGACACAATAGATGACTGCTTAAGGCTTCTAATTCAGAGACTCCATACCTCAACTCAGCAGGTGTAATTTTCCGGCTTACATAAATGATTGGGTGAAATATTTCCTCATGGAACTGGCCTAGTACGCCTGCAATGGATATAGCAGCTTGCGTCTGTATGAAGAAAATACGTAAGGCTTGGATTCAGGTAAGCGCAATATTGGTACAACGCTAAACATTTGTTTTAAATTTTGATAATGCATCAATTAAATCTGCATCTTTTACATTCAGTTTTACAGATTGATTTCAATACATTCGAAAAGACGCTGGTAATCTCAGCTAAATTAGGTATGAACTTGTTGTAATAGTTCACGAGATCAAGTAAGCTTCTGACTTGCTTCTTGGTCGTTGGCATTAGTTAGATTAAAAATTTTAGTTACGAATTTTATTATCTGTTTTAAGTTGGCCCTCTTGTGATGGTATGGCCAAGGAAGTCAATTTCTTCCAGACCCAACTCAACTTTTGTTGGTTTCACAGTAAGACCGAATAGTCTCAATCTATCGAAGACATGTTGCAGTTTCTGTAGATGTGTTGTCCAGTCTGCCGTATGAACACATATATCGTCAATATACGTCTCCGTATTCGTTACTCCATGAAGAAGATCCCTAGTGAGTCGAACAAAAGTGGCTGGAGCATTACGAAGGCCAAAAGGAAGGAATCGCCACTCATAAAGTCCTAAGGGTGTTGAGAATGCAGTCAGATGAATAGAGAGTCTGTGCATTGGGACTTGCCAATATCCCTTCGTTAGGTCGAGTTTAGAAAAGATCCTAGAAGTTGACATGTTGAGAATCAGATCTTCGCAAGATGGAATTGGCTCTGCGTCTACCTTGGTGACATTGTTTAATTTCCTATAATCGACACAGAGGCGAATTGTTGAGTCCTTTTTCCTCACCAAGACAATAGGAAAAGAATATTCTGACTGCGACTTTTGGATTATTCCACTCGACTCAAGACTAAGGATTTCCTTGTCGAGTTTTTCCCTGTAACTTAGAGGGATGGAATAAGGTCGGCATTTGATAGGGGTGTGATCAGACAGAATAATGGAGTGTTCGATCCTGTCAGTCCTACCTGGAATGTCGGAAAAAATGTCTCTGTATTCCGTTACTAATGCTATTATCTGTCGTCTTTGCTCGTCTGTGAGTCTTGGTTCTATCCGTATGCTATCAATTGTCGTAGTCATGTCTACTGTCGGAACTGGTAGTTCCATGTCGTCGTCCTCTATCTGATTCAGTACTGTGGTGGTACTAAGTGCGTGTTCTGTTTGCTGACTACGTGTATCTGCGATGTCGTCGTCTTCTGTCACACTAACTAGTGTAGTTGCGTTATGTACGTCTGTCGTCTGGTTGCTTGGTGTAGATGCATTCTGTTCGTCTGTCATCTGTTCTTCTTGTCGTGAAAAGTAAGGCTTCAGCATGTTGATATGAAATATCTTTAATTTTTGGTTTATCGATATTTCATAATCGACATCTGATATCTTTCGTACCACTTTGAATGGCCCTTGCCATGAAGTTAACAATAAGTTACGTTTATCTGGTAATAGAAGTAGCACCTCCTGTTCAGGTTCGAGGTGTCTCTGTGTCTCTGACCTGGTTACTGCATTAGACGTGTTAGTTTCTTTCCAGGCTAATATTTCATCAGCAGTGCAGTGTTTTAACCCTGGTAGGCAGCCAAGAATCAGGTCAGTACACGGATTGTGTAAAATAGCGCACGTAAATGTGCCGGAAAGGAACGGGGTGTTTATACGGGCTTTTGCCAGTGGGTATTTCTCAATATTACCCGAAAAGGTACGGCATTTCACAAAACCGCCCGTATAATCCTCTGGGTTGGCTAGTTCTTTCCTTAACCCGATTAAAGTACTCCCACTATCCAGTAAACATTGGCATGGATAATCATTGACCAGTGCATCGTGGAACATTAGATTGCCTCTGGAGGCTATAGCTGCGTTCGCATTCTCACTAGAGAATGGTACAATGTGCCCACATTTGAGTTTTCCGTCCGTATGGAACTGGTGACAAGTTTCACATCTCTCAAAGTTTAAAATATCTGTAACAGCAGCCACATCCTCACAGTCATTGAAAGGTAACACATTCTCATTCTCACACTCAGTTTCACTGCCACTATCGGAAGATGTGTCAATCAGTACAGCATTGCTGGCTTTCATTCTCTGACGACCCAAACATCTAGAGCTATAATGCCCGTACGAGGAACAAAAAAAAACATTTGACCGCACGCTTGTATGCACTTCTTTTGCTCTCCTGCTTTTTAATCATCATTTCGAGATGTGCAGGGTATGACGGGTTCTTGTCACACATAGAATATTGTTGGTGATATAAATGACAGTACATACATAGAGGTGGCTTTTGGTCTTGTCCTATCTTTCTTCTGGTAAGATTTCTGATTGACAGATTTTTTGGCTGGTTTTTGGCAAAAGCCGCAATTTCAGATTCATTTATGGATGATTTAAAAACGTCTCTGTTCGACGAGAAATAAGCCGAACCTCGTTTTTCCAATTGTTCCAGTGACTCAATGTCTGCTTAGGGAGATGGAACCGTAGATATAACTTTGTCCATGATCATTAAGTCTTTTAGCTTATCAAAACTTTTCCCTATCTTCGCTGCCTTAAGCCATTTACTGAAGACACTTTGAACGTTGGACACATAATCGATGAACGTTTCGTTCGAATTTGGTTTAATTTGAGAATACTGGATCTGATATCCAGGAGCATCAAGTAGGAAATGCTGCATAATTCTATCATGTATATATTGGTAGTTAGTTCTTAAATCTGCTGGAATTGATTCAATTACTTTCAAGGGCTCACCAGAGAGGTTCTTCATATAGATCATCGCCCAATCTTCCAAAGGAACTTTTTGAAATTTAAGCTGGAACTCGATATTCTCGGTCCAGGCGGAGATGGAATCTCCTTGGCAGTAGGGCTTCACAATCCCTTTATACTTAGTAAATTTGTTCTGCTCCTCCTGACTCTTTTGCTTAGTGGTAGCTATCTGAACATGCGAATCAATCTCCATTTCTTTCATTCTTAACTGTGTTTGTGAGTCTACTTCAATTTGTTTTTGTTTGGTAGCTTCCTGTAATTCTATTTGTTTTCCCTTTAGTTCTAATTCTTTCTGTTTAGTGGCTTCTCCTACTTCTAACATGTCTTTCTGGTGTTGTCTCTCCCGTGCACGTTCATCTCTCTTAGCTGCAGCCTTTCTTTCTACTTCTTCTTTGTATTTCTGTTCTGCCAATTGTTCTAATTTATCCCCGCTATAACCTAGATCTTTCCCCGCTTGGATACATTCCCCTAGTGTTGACATTGTATAAATTTATCTTCACACACCACTGGTAGTACAAACTAACTTATACTCAATAAGTATGACAATTTACAGTATCGCATTCAACAAACAAGATGCGTTCATTAATTGAGATCATTAAAATATGTAAAGATACTCATCTGATTTTATGACAATTCGGCCACTTGGGATGTCACACCTCTTTCTCGTACACAAGATAGATCGGCTCGCTACTACGATCGATGTTCCTGTTCCGTAGAGCAGCAACAATTAATACATTGCATGTGTTACAAAATACAAGATAGTAAATAACTTAAGTCTCCCAATCTCTACGATATGAAAAACACAAATGTGATATGAATGATATGATTGACTGAATGAATCATCAATGAATCGTCAAATGTCGGTAAATGTCGTCTTGTCTTCGCTTTCTGCTGTCTCTGACTGAGCTATATTTTCTGATCGTAATTCTGCACACTAGTATAATTCTCCCTGTACTGACCGTACTTTTGACATTGTACTATTTCGTGGGTAAGTTCGCTGAATCATCGAAACAAAAATATAAGATCTTCAAAAATAATCATCAAGATAATGAAAATAATCAAAATAAGCAGAATAATCCCAACATAATTCTTGTGGGTATTCTTACCGAGTGAATCATAATCATGAAATACAAATACACAAAATAATGATCGCACTGCTCTTAAACGATGCTTTCAAAACATTTCAATGTGAGCGCGTTGCGTCATTTTCACAGGTCAATTTTAAGACCCCAATAATCGATAATAATAGCACAATCGGGGTTTGGGTAAATCACAATCTTACAAGTTCACACCAAATATAATCCTAATACTTATGTGGGTTGATGGTTCACAAATAATCCTGACACTTAAACATGGATTAAATATAATCTGCTATTTATGTGGGTTAATGGTTCAAGAATAATTGCTTGAAAGTGGTTCAAGCCCCACCTTCTGACACCAAATATAATCCTGCCTGTCAGCAACCTAGCTTTGACAGGCACACATGGATTCTTCTTTTGCACCACACGAATGATAACTCGTACGTCGTACAAAAGGATATAAATTTATTCTGGACTAGTTACACAATAGCTCCGAGAGCTGATAACCACATGGATCATATACATCATGACAATATTACGTTATGACGTTATCTATGGTAATATCTACTGTATTAATCTAAGCCTAAGTCACCACTATTTCTACTGTCCTATAAACAACACAATATTCAGAGCGAATACTACGATCTGTCTCCTACGCTGTCTTGTCCCCGTCTGCTTGACTTTCGTGGCGTGTCCAGCCACGAGCCGGTGACCCTTCGTGCGTCAGCAGGTTTGCGTGCTCGGTATTCCAGCACGCGTTTAGTGTCTTGTCAATAGGTTACTATTCTAGAGTTACCACTATTAATGGATACTCCTCGTGGTAATGGTTTCCCCACTCTATTCTGGGTAACTCCTGATCATGTCCTACCGTGTCCCCTTTTATGACACGTGTGTGTCCAGTCGGAGAACTGTTCACAGTTCTCCCTACTGCTTCTGTCCCTCCTATTCCCTATTTCCTAGATAGGGATGTTATCTCTATCCTGTCTTAGTCCTATTCCTTAGTTCTACTCCTCTCTTCTCTATCTGCCTACATGCGGCTCTTTGACACACGTGATATAACAATATAAAATGAAACAAAAAGGTATTACTAGTTCAAAGAAACAACAAAGTTAGTTAGTTAGTTAGTCGACAGATCATCCTCGTTGCACATCGAATCGAACCATTCAGTCCATAAGTGCTCGGATCCCCTCCTCAGCAAATCTCGCAGCGTGTAGCGGCTAACGACGCCAGTTCTGTGTTGGTTTATCAATCTTCTTTGGCTTCCTGCGTAGTGTTCTTGTTTGGCCACCCCTCTTTTAATTTGCTGCTTTCGCAGTCTGGCCATTGTTGTAGATTCACAGTCATCACTTGGGTCTCGCAAAAGTCTCACTTCTCGTAGAGCATTCAGAATGTCAGCCTGGTCCATGGCGCGTCCGCCCTCCACAGTAGCCTCACCTGCGAGCTTGTCAGCCCGCTCATTTCCTTGTACTCCCGCATGCCCTGGCACGAAGATGAAACTAATCTTTGCCAGCCGAGACCGCTTCAGAGGCAGCAACCATTCTCTTCGGATCGACCCCTCCTCTATCCTCTTGATCATGTTCATTGAGTCGCTAAGGAAACAAGCCCTATTGAATGTCTGTGTCTCGAGCCATGTTATTGCTTTACTTACTGCCATGACTTCCATGGTCAGGCTACTTGTGGTTTCAGTGAAAGCACCAGAGTCCTCCTTCACAATTCTCCCTCCGGCCCGAGCTGTAAAGGCCCATGAGCTTCTCACATGTCGGACGACCGACCCATCTGTGTAGATGACCGCGTCACCGTCTAGCGAATTCTCAAAAATCAACGCTTGTACTTCAGCCTCAACAGCAGCCGGATTTTCTTGTCTGCATTTTCTATCTAGTTGGATGCAAACTGAAAAGGATGTGCAGAAGTCTGTTGGCACTTGCACCCACTCCTCGCCAGGTTCTAAGTCCTCAAGTGAACACACCTGTTGAAGAATGTCTTCGGCTTGACCCATCCACGACCGTCCTCTTTTTAACCTGCTGCCCTTCACCTTCCTAATTTCACTATGCAGTGGATGTTGTGTGTTTGCGTTAATTCTGAGGTAGGCGCGTGCCCTGCAAACTTGTATTCTCTCTTCAATGGTTGGAAAATCAAGAAGGTAGCGCATCGCCCTGCATGCTGTATCTCTTGTACATCCAAGAATAATGCGCATAGCTTCATTCTGTATCCTTTCCATCCTTTCTATCTGCTTATGGCTGAGAGTCAGGATTGCCATTGCATACTCCAAAACAGACATGACCAGCCCCTCGTACAGAAGACATAGATGGCGCTGCTCACAGTTTGCTGCCGCCATCACCCGCATCGCTGCCAAACCCCGCTTGGCCTTTGTTATCACCTGGTCTATGTGCACATTATAAGCAAGGCTTCGATCAAATCGTATCCCCAGGTAATTCATTGCCTGCGTTCTTTCCACCGTCTCTGAACACAGCATTACAGTTGGTGTTGGATTGTTGACAATATGATTATTCAACGAGAACCAAGTCACTGTTGCTTTTGTTGGGTTGACCATTGCCCCAGCTTCATCACACCAAGTACTTATGCGATTGAGTTCGGTTTGTAGTTCCACAGCAACCTCCTCTCTATCCTTACCCTGACGATACACTAAACATCATCGGCATATGACAATGTCCTGCCAGGTCCAGTGATCTGCTCACTGGTGATTCTCACTGTGTAGGCGTTGAACAGTACCGGAGATAATGGTGATCCCTGTGGTAGGCCAGGATATATTGTTGTTGGTTCCGAAGTCCAACTGCCACATCTAAAAACTACTTTCCGTTGGAAGAGGGCTGCAGCGATCCAACTAAGGAGGAATGGACTTACGTTTAGTTCGAGAAGCTGAAACATTAAAAGATCCAGTGGTACTCTGTTGTATGCGTCCTCAAGATCAATCGCTGCAGCAACGGTTTCAGTGCCTGAGTGGAAACCTTCATAGACATCATGGGCAAAGACTGCTGCATTGGTCCAGGTTTCTCTTTTTGGACGGTACCCACCCAGGGTAGGTGGGAAAACACCTTGCCTCTCTAGTTGGCTTGATATTTTCCTGGCAATTACCTTCTCCAGCAGCTTGCCTATTGTATTCTGCATGGTTATAATTCGATATCCCTGAATTTTTTTGTGGTCTTTGTCAGGCTTCGGCAAGGGAATCAGATAGCTGTGTAACCATTCCTCCTTGATGCTAGCACTCCCTATACTGTTGTTGTACATGTCTGCTAGTTTCTCTAGCTCATTGTCGGTACACCTATTTATGTCGTCGTATCTTATGCCATCAGGACCTGGAGCACTGTTTTTTGATCGTCGAAGCACAGCCTTGATTTCTTTCACTGTCACTGTGTCTTCATCCGAAGTGTTCTGGGCCTTGCATCTGTCTGAGGTGACCTCCTTGGCCAGATTTCGGCCTCCCATGTCTGTCTGGTTGCTCTGCTCAAGGTAGCGTTCAAAGAGGGCTTTGCCCTTGTCCTCGTCAGTCCTCTGCCAGATGAGGTCAGCACCTTGGAAGTCAGAAATGCTCTTATTCTTGACTACACCACTCATGCTTTTATGTAGTCGCCAGAACAATTTCAGTGACTTGTCTGTGCTTACTCTTTGACACACCTCTGCCCATTTTTCGCTTTTAACCACCTTGACCAGTTTTTTGAAATAGCTTACTTTTGTGTGCATCTCTCTTTCTAAGTGCAAGCAGGGACTAGGATGACCAGCTCTGTTCTTCTTGGCATTTTGCCATCTCCTTACAGCACTACGCTTATCCACCCAAGCCTTCTCCACCTCGAAACTCCACCACGGTGGCTGCTCCCAGCTTTTTTTCCTGCCCTGAAACGTTCTGCGCTTGTCACGTCTTATTTTACTCACCACATCTTGCCCTGTACTGTCATACTGGAACGTCTTTACCTTTAGCTTGTGCTGCCTGGTTCTGCCTTTCTCCACCAATATGCTGCAAGGGTGGTGGTCGCTGCCATGGTGTCCTAGGACACCCCATCTACACACTGTAGTGAGTGAAGGTGAAACTAGCGCCAGATCAATAGCACTGTCCTCATCGCCTGGACGGCTTGCTGTCCTGGTGACACAGCCACTGTTGATACAAACCAGGTCGATGGTTTCCAGTGCAGTCTCGAGCTCCTCCCCTTGTGTATTGGAGGAAGTGTTTCCCCATGATCTGCCTTTAGCGTTGAAGTCACCACAGAAAATAACATTTCTCTCGTGGCCTAATATGCCACTTAAGCACTGCCACTTCTGGGCGTCCACACTCGCATTGCGGGCATAAACATTAACCAACACGAATGGTATCCTGGAATGAACTCTCAACGCCTGTATTTGTATATCGTCACTGTCCCAACTGGACATGTCTAGCTCTGACGCCACCATGCTGTCGCGAACGAGAATCGCCGTTCCCAGATGTCGTCTGTTGTAGAAACATTTGAAGCCGGCAATTCGGAGTAGCTGATCGCCCAGTCTCGTCTCCTGGAGTGCTACAATGTCGTTCCTGTAAACTAGGGTTTCTAAAATAGAGCCCCGTTGTTTTACACTGGCACAGTTCCAATATAGAATACGGATGTTCCTGAGTCCTAGACGGTGACACTTGAGTCTAAAACGTCTCAAACCACCGCGCCTACCTTGCTTCTTTCTCCCTGCGCGGCTACCACGCCGCTTCGTTATGTTGACTGCTGACCGCTCGGAGAACACACGTTGTTCCGCCATGTTGAAAAAACGTAAACACAGACTGCTGAGAACCACACACGCTGCTGAAAATTCACTAAAGGATGGCTTCGCTCGATGCACGAACTCCGTAGCACCCGCGCAGATCTTGAGTAGAAACTCCTGGTTTTACATCCTGGCACACCAATTACACGCAAGAGATGAATAAATCCATCCCCTACGCGAAAAAGTTAACGAACACAAAACAACACGACCGTCCGTCGCCATCTTGAAACAACAAAGACAGGTTTGAAGTCGCAGCCATCTCCCCAGATGTTTGTGTCCGTGCGCGACCTAACTGTACCTCTGTGTTCCATTCTTCTTTTACTCCCCATCGGAGAGCCTGGTGATTAGCGATTGTCTTCGTCATCGCACTCCGGACAGGTCTGCTATTAAACGTATCTGTTCGTCAGTCTCTGATGGGGTTTATGATGTCTGGCTCTTCTATTGCTCTTCCCGCTTCGATATTCACCAAACGGTCGGTTCGCTTGTTGCCTTTCACACCTGAGTTCCAGGTAGATAGATAAAAGTTAGCTGGACTAACTGGGACGCAGAGGTGTTTCCAAGGTACCGGGGCCGGGATCTTTACTGGGCAAGACCTACTAACACGTCCTAGTGGTGCGTCCTGGGCACCAGGTCCCTTCGGGGTCCTGGCTAACGTAGTAGGATCGCTAATTCTTCCGAAGTCGGAGAGTATCTGTCTGCACACCAATAAGCCAGACATGGGACAATGGATACTCCTGTAAGACCTGTAAGACATCACACTGATGTTGGACAACAGGATGTCTTCATCCGAAATACAGGACTTCGGGCTGGAGTTCACAGCCAGCGAACGCAAGCAAGCAAGGCAAGGTTGAGGGCAAGCGAGCAAGAGGTAGACAACGATACAGGTGGGAACATAACATCAAGATTTTAACGAATATCAGACTGACAGAATGTACAGTCAAGGCGAGAGACAGACGGTGTTGGAGATCCATTGCAGTCAACCTTCATTGTTGAGACGGCTCCTGATTGATGATGATGATTATTATTGGTACGTATTTCGATATTTTAGTTCGTAGCATTTAATATTGTTTTTATATCACCCAATGAGGCCCTGTAAGGGATACTTTTTACACTACAGAGTTATGTCCCCATTTAGAACCGTTATTCGGAAGAGTGCCTTTCAATTATAATGGATATAAAACTAACGACGAATGCCTGAAAGAGGCTAATGAAACTAGAACATTACATACAACAATAAAAAAGAGGCAAACAGCTTTTTTGGTCATGTGATGAGAAGAGAGGCATTAGAGAACATCGTGACAACTGGACAGATCGAGGGGAAGAGAAGCAGACCAAGAGAAATGATACAGGGTGGATTGCGACAGTGGCATGGTGGGGATCAACGGCAAAGGTTGCATCCAGAAAACAAAGACAGAGATCTGTGGGGAGTCCATGAACGCCTACGCCGGTCGGCTATGGCACTTGATGATGATGATATAAATAGGAGAAGAACAATGTGAACTTGTAGAGGCAAGGGTTCAGTAAATGCGAAAGATTCTCAATAGCCAATGAATTTCTTCGCCTCACGTTTCCTTGCCCATGGCTTCTTGAATGATATAACGAATTAGACATGGCCGAGGACCAGTGTAACAATTTTGAAACGACTGTCATCCTCGGGGATTTCAACGCCAAAGTAGCAACGAGAAGGTGAGTGGTGTGACTGGTGGCTATGGCCTAGGTGATAGGAGTGGGAGAGATGACGATTAATAGGCGAAGTGAGCAGGACAAAACCTGGTCTGGCACTGTTATGGCCTGCATGCACTTACTTTCGCACTGGTGAAAGGCCGTGCAAGTTTGTGGGGTTTATGTAGACAAATATTATGTTTAGAGGAAATGTCATTTATGATTTGTAAATTTCATTCATATTTGAACAAATAGTTTCTCCCCCACCCCTCCCCATCTCCCTCCTTCGCTCTCTCTCTCTCTCTCTCTCTCTCTCTCTCTCTCTCTCTCTCTCTCTCTCTCTCTCTCTGCCAAATGCTGGTGCAATTACGTTTGCATAGAGAATATGTAAAAATTAAATAACATGATAGTAATGGTTTGATTGAACACTACACTCCGGGAAGATTAACCCGGTCAACAAATGTCCGCAGAAGTCGGATGTGTCGGCCTAACGGCGCAAGAACGCAGCTCTGCTGTAAACAGGCATAACGCAGTCACGTCCGAAAAAAAAAAAATCCGGATGAACGCAGAAGAAGAAGAAGAAGAAGATCACTATACTTATTAATAGGCTACTTATATTCAGGCATTCTGCGGAATTACCAACATTCTATTATTACTACATAAACATCTAATATTGTTACAAGGGAGATTACTGAAATTTAGACAAAGGAAATTGTATACCTAGAATAATATCATTAACTAACTTTAAAATCTCTGTACTATTACTTACTTAATAAAATAGTCAATTGTTTAGTCAGATTTTATAATTCCAGTAATAACACTATTAGTTTGCTTAAAGAAAATTTGTTTAGTTTGTACTTAATTACATTTTATAATCAACTTTTAACGTTTCACATTTATGTTTAATTCTCCATTGTGAACTGAGACAGTATTATCCATTTCAATCCTTGAAGGGATTGATCTGACATTATTCTTCTTACATATGGTTAGCACGGCAGCATACTAGTTACAGTCTTTTGTTCTGAGGCGGGCCTATTAATGTATATAATATCACTTGTGTATGTGAATGTATCTTTTGTATTTGCAAATGTAAATGAATCTGTGAATGTATCTTTTGTATTTGCAATGTAAATGAATCTGTGAATGCATTTGTTGTATATGTAAATGAAAACACACAATGCACCTTGTAAATACACACTGTTTTGTACAAAATTCAAGTTTAATGAAAAGAAAAAAACACACCCGGGAAGAAAAAAAAATTATTATTCTTACATATGGTTACCATGGCAGCACACTGGTTACCAGTCTTTTGTTCTTAAATCATTCTCTGTGGATAAACCAATAGGTACTTAGTCTCCCTTAACAAAGGCCATTAACACTATAATTAAGACACTCTCTAGCCTTTGTACACACTGACAGACTGCTGTACTTTATGTTATCAATTATTATCTTCCCATGTGTATTGTCTATCTCTTGCTTACCTTTTTGTGTGTGTTAGTTAGTTAGTTAGTTAGTTAGTCTCGACAAACAACAGCCCACACAGATACACTGTGCATAATGCCGCCGCCAGAATGTCAACACACCGGTCCCCCACGAAACACCCAATTCATCTCTGATGGAATCGGCAGTCATTTTCCTATCTGGATGTTTCTTAGATGTTCACCTACACAGTCCACGAACATACAGTTCATCACCGACGGCAGTGTCAGTCAAACAGAAGCCCAGCAGCCACGCATTTCTGCATAAGGCAAAAACCGGTCAAGTCTGGGACATAGCCACCTGCCATCGCTCCGAACATGCAGTCACGTTCCAAAAATAAAAACTTGGGCAGATTCAAAAGCACTTCACACGAAACTCACAGCTCACAGTGTCGCGCCACGCACTCACTCAGTAGCAGGGCGACGGAACCATCAAGCCTCCTTAGTCGCCTCTTACGACATGCGTGGTAGGCTACAAGCTGGATTTAGACAAGGAAGAGGAACAAGGGATCACATTCTAAATATGCGTTTAATAATAGAGAATTTAATGTAACCCTATTCTCATGTTTTGTGGATTATTCAAAGGCATTTGACTGTGTACAACATCGGAAACTTTGGGAAATCATGAGGAATATGGGCTTTCCACCACATGTAATACATCTCATAAGAATGCTCTATCTAGACCAACATGCAGCGGTTAGAATAGATGGCGAGACATCAGATTGGTTTGACATCAAGCAAGGAGTCCGTCAGGGCTGTGTGCTGTCACCCTATTTGTGTAACATGTACGCCGAAAATATAATGAGAAATGTGACAGATGATATAAATAGGGAGCTATATGATGCCCTAAATATCGGTGGTCTTGACATACCAGAGATTCGGTATGCTGATGATACAGTATTGCTATCCACAACACAGACTGGTATAGAAAACCTAATAGCCTCAACCCAATTGAATAGTGAAAATCACAACTTGTATCTCAACATTGCAAAAACAAAGATAATGCATACAGATAAAACCACTATGGAGAAAGAAATATATGTTAATGAGGAAAAATTGGAGGTGGTGGAACATTTTGAATATCGCGGGTCATTGATTACCAACAACGGTGACACAATGAAAGAAATTAAACGACGACTATCAATTGCTCTTCAAAGACTAAAACAACTGAATAAATTATGGAATGGGACAGGCAGAACAACAAAAATTAGATTTTTAAGAGCATGCATCTTTCCCATTGCAACATACGCCTGTGAGACCTGGACACTTACTAAACAAGCTGAACAGCGCATAAATGCCTTTGAATATAAATGTTATAGACGAGTTCTAAGAATATCTTGGGTAAAGAAAAGAACAAAATGCATCCATACTTCAGGAGCTGAAAATTTAAGAAGGTTGCTATTAAAAACGATAAAACAAAGAAAATTGAAATATTTTGGTCACTTGAAACGTCACGAAAGTTTGGAGAGAACAATAATGGAGGGGTATATGCCTGGGAAGAGAGGAAGAGGAAGGCCAAAGAGAAGATGGGTGCAGGATGTGGCGGATGATCTCCAGATGGGTGTATCGGACGCGGGACATCTTGCTTATGATCAAGAGGTTTTCTGGAAGGTTGTTATGGGAGCGAGGTTCTGCAAAGGACATGCTACTGAATTAATTAATTAATTAATTAATATTCTAAAGGACAGACACTGTTGGACAGTGTCGTCTTCCGGTACAAATGGCGACGACGTGACGCGTTTATTCTTCGGGGAGACGCTGTTAAGTGTTTACCTGTGGATTATGTGGTGTTATTACGTACTCGTTTATTGGAAGTGTTCAAAAGAAACAACGGAAGGCAGGTGGTGGAAAAATCTTGAGGGCAGCCAACAGATATTTGTTGGTTATGGTCTCAAGTTTCGCCTCGGCAGGCAGAGGAGCTCTTTCACGAGTCAATGGCTGCGGTCACCCGGCCAGTATGGCCACTGCCATAGAGGAAAGCAACGGCAAATTACCTCCTTAAAAGTGATTAGTACATTATGATTCGCCTAAAGACTGATCATAGCAAGACAAGGACAGAGACATTAAAATTAGCAACATGGAATGTTAGGACGTTAAACGACGACGAAAAATTAGATAACATAAAACAAGAAATGGAAAGAGAAAAAAAAATTAATATTTTAGGGATGTGCGAAACGAGATGGACAGGAGCAGACATCAAGATAGATGAAGATTTTAAGACTATTTATTCTGGAGGTGAAGATCGAGAAAGGGGAGTGGCAATTATTTTTGACCGGAAAACATCAAAATCTGTTCAATGATACTGGGCCGTGTCGGGGAGTGTTCTACTAGTTAAATTAAGTGGCAGACATTTTAGCATAATTGTTATTCAAGTATATGCCCCAACAGGAGAATCAAGTGAAGATAGTGTAGAGGAATTTTATAATGACATAGAGTCTGTTTTAAAGATATGTAAAAATTCAGAAATAAATATCATAATAGGGGACTTCAATACAAAAGTAGAAAATGAAGGTGATAGATACACAGTAGGAAACTATGGTTTAGGAGAGAGAAATTAAAGAGGATACAGACTCGTAAAGTGGGTAAAAGAACAGGAAATGATTGTAGGAAACACCTGGTTTAAGCAACACCCTAGAAGATTATGGACATGGAGGAGTCCTGATAGCAGCATTAGAAACCAGATTGACTACATTCTGATTAGCAGAAGATTTAGACACGCATTAAGAATAGCATAAACAGTTCCCAGTGCTGATTGTTATAGTGACCACAGATTACTCACAGGAACATTGAAGATAAAGTTGAAGAAAGTCAAGTATATAACAGGAAACACTAAATATGATCTATGTACATTGAGTAATAACAAGGAAATACAAAACAAATTCAGCATAGAAGTACAGAACAGATTTGATATATTGTCTGATCTAGAGATCCTATTCTAGGATGTGGATGATCAATAGTAAATGTTGAAAAATTCAATCAGTCTGGCTGCAGAAACAACTATTCCAAAATTAAAGAAGGTGGGTCGTAAGAAATGGATGACTGAAGAAATTTCACACCTAATGGAAATAAGAAGACTCAACAAAAATAATTCTGCCGAATATAAAGAAATTCACAGACAAGTCAGAATATTATGTAATGAGGCAAAAGAAGCATGGCTTGAGGAAAAGTGCTTAGAAATTGAAAAACAACACAACAGTAAAAAATAACAAATTAGTGCACAAAAGAATTCAGGAACTCGCTAATAAAAGAACAAGTACATCAGCAGGCTGTATAAAAACTAAAAATGGCAAAATCATAATAGAAAAAGATCAGATTCTACATGTATGGACAGATAATGTGAAAAATCTTTTCGATGATAACAGAGAGGAACAGTATGATATTATATTTAATAATGAAGGACCGCCAATTTTCAAGATGGAGGTTCGAAATGTTCTTAACCATATGAAAGCTGGCAAGGCCCCCGGTACAGATAACATCACAACAGAAATGATTAAATATTTAGAAGAATATGGAATAGATCAAGTCACCAGACTGCTGAACACATTATATGATACTGGAGATATACCTTCTGAATAATGTAACTCTGTATTTATTGCAAACCCATAGAAATCAGGAGCCCTGGATTGTGATCAACATAGAACAACTAGTATAATTAGTCACATCACAAAGATTTTGCTACGAATTATCATGCAAAGAGTGAGGAAGAAATTACAACCTGAAATAGGGGAAGAATAATGTGGGTTTGTAGAAGGAAAGGGTACAGTAAATGCTGTGTATATGCTGCGAACAGTTATTGAACGTGCTATAGAAGTAAACAAGGATATACATCTTTGCTTTATTGACTATACAAAGGCTTTTGATAGAGTTAGACATGTCAACATGGTGGATATGCTTGCAGATCTACAAATTGATGGGAAAGATATTAGACTTTGATGAGCGGTGAAATTCAACATTGACTTATCGTTTGCTTAATAATGGAATCAGCGACAAGGCATTCACCATCACCATCATCACCACTATCCTCACCATCACCACTATCACCACCATCCTTACCATCACCACCACCATCACCACCATCCTCACCATCATCACCACCATCCTTACCATCACCAACATCCTCACTATCATCACCACCATCATCACCACCATCATAAACATCATCACCACCATCATCAACATCATCACCACCATCATCAACATCATCAAAACACCATCATCAACATCATTACCACAATCATCAGCACCACCATCATCAACATCATCACCATCATCATCACCACCATCATCACCATCATCACCATCATCATCACCATCATCATCACCACCATCACCACCATCCTCACCATTCTCACCATCATCACCACCATCACCACCATCATCACCATCCTCACCATCATCACCACCATCCTCACCATCACCAACATCCTCACTATCATCAACACCATCATGATCAACACCATCATAAACATCATCACCATCATCATAAACAACATCACCACCATCATCAACATCATCATCAACATCATCACCACCATCATCACCATCATCATCACCATCATCATCAACATCATCACCACCATCATCATCATCATCACCACCATCATCAACATCATCAACATCATCAACACCATAATCATCACCACCATCATCAACATCACCACCATCATCAACACCATCATCATCACCACCATCATCAACATCATCATAACCACCATCATCACCACCATCATCACCATCATCACCACAATCATCACCACCATCATCACCATCATCACCACCATCATTAACATAATCACCGCCATCAATACCACCATCATCACCATCACCACCATCATCACCATCATCACCACCATCATCACCACCATCATCACCATAATCACCACCATCACCACCATCATTACCATCATAACCATCCTCACCATCATCACCATCATTACCATCATCATCATCACCATCATCACCACCATCATCATCATCATCATCATCACCACCATCATCACAATCATCATCACCATAACATCAACAACCATAATTCACCACCCTTTATCACCACCATCATCACCACCATTAATCACCACCATTATCACCACCATCATCACCACCATTATCACCACCATCACCATCATCACACCACCACCATCGCCATCATCACCACCACCATCACCATCATCACCACCATCATCACCACCATCATCATCACTACCATCATCATCATCACCATCATCACTACCATCATCATCACCACCATCATCATCACCACCATCATCATCACAACCATCATCATCACCACCATCATCATCACCACCATCATCATCACCACCATCATCACCATCATCATCACCATAATCACCACCATAATCACCACCATTATCACCACCATCATCACCACCATTATCACCACCATTATCACCACCATCATCACCACCATTATCACCACCATCACCATCATCACCACCACCATCGCCATCATCACCACCACCATCACCATCATCACCACCATCATCACCACCATCATCATCACTACCATCATCATCATCACCATCATCACCACCATCATCATCACCACCATCACCATCATCACCACCATTATCATCACTACCATCATCATCATCACCATCATCACCACCATCATCATCACCACCACCATCATCACCACCATCATCATCACCATCATCATCATCATCATCACCATCATCATCATCACCATCACCATCATCACCACCATCATCATCACCATCATCATCATCACCAACTTCATCATCACCATCATCATCATCACCACCATCATCATCATCACCATCATCACTACCATCATCATCACCACCACCATCATCACCACCATCATCATTACCATCATCATCATCACCACCATCATCATCATCACCATCACCATCATCACCACCATCATCATCACCATCATCATCATCACCATCATCATCACCAACATCATCATCATCACCACCATCATCATCATCACCATCATCACCACCATCATCATCACCATCATCATCATCACCACCATCATCACCACCATCATCATCACTACCATCATCATCATCACCATCATCACTACCATCATCATCACCACCATCATCATCACCACCATCACCATCATCACCACGATCATCATCATCGCGATCACCATCATCACCACCACCATCATCACCACCATCACCATCATCACCACCATCATCATCACTACCATCATCATCATCACCATCATCACCACCATCATCATCACCACCATCACCATCATCACCACCATCATCATCACCACCATCATCATCATCACTATCATCACTACAATCATCATCACCACCACCATCACCATCATCACTACCATCATCATCACCACCATCACCATCATCACCACCATCATCACCACCATCATCATCACCACCATCATCATCACCATCATCACCACCATCATCATCACCACCACCAGCATCACCACATTATCACCACCATCATTATCACCACCATCATCACCACCATCATAATCACCACCATCATCACCACCATCATCACCACCATCATCACCACCACCACCACCATCATCATCACCACCATTATCACCACCATCATTATCACCACCATCATCACCACCATCATCATCACCACCATCACAATCACCGCCATCATCACCACCATCATCATCACCACAATAGTCACCACCATCATCACCACCATCATCACCACCATCATCACCATCATCACCACCATCATTACCACCACCACCACCATCATCACCACCATCATCACCACCATCATCACCACCACCACCATCACCAACATCACCACCACCATCATCACCACCACCATTACCACCACCATCATCATCGCCACCATTATCACCACCATCACCACCATCACCACCATCATCACCACCATCATCACCACCACCATTATCACCACCATCATCATCACCACCACCATCATCACCACCATCATCACCACCACCATTATCACCACCATCACAATCACCACCATCATCACCACCATCATCATCACCAAAATCGTCACCACCACCATCACCACCATCATCACCACCATCATCACCACCACCATCACCACCATCATCACCACCATCATGACCACCACCATTATCACCACCATCATCATCACCACCACCATCACCACCACCATCATCATCACCACCATTATCACCACCACCATCATCACCACCACCATAACAACACCATCACCACCATCATCACCACCACCATTATCAGTACCATCACCACCACCACCATCATCACCACCATCATCATCGCCACCATCATCATCACAACCATCATCATCACCACCACCACCATCATCATCATCACCATCATCATCATCATCACCATAATCATCACCACGATCATCATCATCACCATCATCATCACCACATTCATCACCATCCTAACCATCACCATCATCATCATCATCATCATCATCATCATCATCATCATCACCACCATCGTCACCACCATCGTCACATCACCATCACCATCACCACCATCACCACCATCATCATCACTATCATCCTCACCATCACCATCACCATCATCACCATCATCATCACCACCATCACCACCATCACCATCATCACCACCATCCTCACCATCATCACCATCATCATCACCACCATCACCACCACCATCACCACCATCATCATCATCATCATCATAACCATCACCACCATCCTCACCATCATCACCACCATCATCATCATCCTCACCATCATTATCACCATCACCATCATCACCACCATCATCATCACCATCATCCCTACCATCACATAATAAGCCTCGTGTCATGTGTCAGAATCTCCCAGTCTTCATCTCCCCCGCCTGGCGGCAACAACCAGGTACGACCGTGAACTGGACTAACAGTTACTATGCAGGTGATGGCCAGAGGTCAGCATGGTGCACGCAGATCACGAGAGCGGAAAGCAGGGCCAACGAGGGAATCACTGCGGGTAGACAGACGGCCTAGGACTGCGAGACAGGACGGACGTGAAAGAGTGTTGCTATGTATGAGTCGAGGCTTGATGGAAGAAAGCCTGTATGCTTTGTTGAGTAGAGTAAAGATTGAGTGAGTGATATATTCTATTGTATTTATGAATTGATATATTTCATGTATGTTTCTGGAAATGGCATTATCGCTAACTTTGAGCGATGCCTGATATGACTGCGTTTTGAGAAGTGCGATTAAAGTGTTTGAGTTATATCGCCGTGTGTTTGTAAGCTCATTATGTGTGTGTGAGTGTTTCACGCCTGTTAGTGAACACGAGCCTTTGGTCATCTAATCAAGACCCTGACAGGAGTGAACGTGGGTGCATCGTCCGTGTTTTGGACCACATGTAAGATAGAAATAGGAGTGAACGTGGGTGTATCGTCCGTGTTTGAACCAAGAGTAAACGACAAGTGAACATGAGAAGCTTTCCGTGTTTGAACCAGTGTTTGTGTTAAAATTGAACGACTTTTGAACAATAGATGGAAAATATGAGTGAACATGTAAGAACAGTTAAAAGGCAATGGAGTGAAATAGTTCTGTAAAGTGAATTAAAGTTGCAGAGAAGAAGTCATACTGAATTGTAATTGGAATGTACGATGAGACGACTGTACAAACATACTTGACGTACATACAAACCTATAACACTTAGCTGACAACACATACACCACAAAAACATACACATACTAATATTTTCTCTCTCCAAAAGTAAACAGGTTTTTCATCTGAAATTGTAAAATACCAAGGTCATTTTCCTGGCTGTAGAAGACCAATCATCCCTTCTCTGGTGAAATTGCCAACAGACTTCCAGAGTTTCAAAATTCCAGTGTCACTTAAGTATTTTTTCTTATATACTTTTGTGCGGGATCAGGCCTTGACTGTAGTAGTTATTTTGTCATTGTATATGATATAATTACTGTATTTAGTAGCATATTATAACTATTTTGCATATAAACCTGTGTAACTATTTTGTAACATCACCATGTCTTCGTTACACGACTTTATTGAATCTGGATTAAAGTTAAAGTTAACTGGAGACGAATTAACAAAGTGGAGTGAGGCAAAATATGCAGAGTATGTCCTATTACAGGAAAAAGCCAAAGAAAGGGAGGACAGAGCTGCCTGAAAGGGAACTGAAAAAGGCAGAGTTAGAGGCTAGAACAAACAGGCAGAGTTAGATGCTAAAAACAAACAGGCAGAGTTAGATGCTAAAAAAGGCAGTAGGGCAAGGCAGAAACAGACGCTGAGCTAAGAAAAGCTGAGATTACTGCACAGAGCAAAAGAGAAGAAATTGAAATGCAGTTAAAAATTAAACAGCTAGAGCTCGAAACATCAGTCGATAAAGAATCTAGAAAGCTAGAAATGAAGGAAAAAGAATATCAATACAAAAAGTATCAAGGGATCGTCAAAAATTTCGTTACTGGGGACTGTATCTCAGCATTCATCCAGAACTTTGAGACGATAATGGAACATTATCAGATCCCAGTTACAGATTGGAACATCATCTATATGAGGAGTCTGTCTGGGGAACCACTAAAAGTTATAGAGACTATCCCTAAAGAGTTAAGAAAGGACTATCATTATATGACAGTTAAAATTATGGCTCATTTCCTATTAGATGAAGCAGGGTACAGAGAACAGTTTGCTAAGTTATCTCCAAAAGCAACACAAACGTTCTCTGACTACACTTCAGTAGTACAGGATGTATTTAGTAAGTGGTTATCATCAGCTAAAATTGATAACAATTTTGGTAAGTTGAAAGATCTCGATATTAAGAGATAAAATTATCTCTTCTCTACCACCACCCTTTTCAAAATTTTTGCAAGAGTGCGAATGTGAGAGTGTACAGCAGATTGAAAAACGCGGTTCAGCATACTTTACAGCAAATAAAGATTGTTTTACAAATGTGCTGAAAGATACTGAATTCGTAGCTGCTGCTACCTATGAAAGATCAAAACCAAATACTTACAACAGACAAAAACCTTTTAGGCAAACTGTTGGTAACAATTATCGTTGTAAATATTGTAATTTTCAACACAATGAAAGTGAGATGTGTGACAAACACCCTGGGTATCTTACATACTTGCAGAATTATATAGACAAGCAAGACAGAGAGAGAAAGAACTACAAACGTTTAACCAAATGCTACCTTTGCAAAGCGTACGGCCACTGGCGTCATGCATGTAAAGGAAAGCAGATGACAAGAAAAGCCAACGCGGCAATGTTTGATAGCTCTTCCTCTGATGAAGAACTAGTAGAGAGTCAACATCCAGCTAATGCTGCTGAAACCATTGATGTATTTCATCTGGGAAAATGCACAACCTGTAACCGCTTCCATGAAGATGGCGTTTTAACATGCGGCCACTCCATACCTATAGCAAATGAGGAAGCAAATCTGGTTATAGATTCGAAAGGCAAGCTGAATATCCATCAAGGTTATGTTAACGGCAAAGTAGCCAGTGTTTTACGTGATAGCGGAAGCACCCTCATTGGTTTGAAGAAAGACTTTATCTTACCTGAAGATTACACAGGCAAACATGTGACATGCAGAACTTTCTCAGGAAATATTGAGAAATACCCACTTGCATGGGCATATATTCAAACACCATTCTTGACAGGCAAGGTTAAATGCGCAGCATTATGTAACCCATGTTGTGATATAATTGTTGGTAACCTTCCAGAAGTGAATGATATGCCACATGATTTTGTAACATCTTGCTGTGAAAGTACTTTAGCAAATGCAGTAACTAGATCAGCTGCTGAATTACAATCTCAGACCAACGAAACTGAGACTTTAGAACTATTAAGTCCAAGTATAACACCTCTTAAGAACATGAGGGAAGATTTTGTGAAGGCACAAAAGGCCGATGTATCATTAGAAAAATATTTTAAACTTGTGGGCCAAAAGCCAAAACTAACGAAGAATGCTAGCTGGCACTTTGATTTGAAATGTGGTATCCTTACAAGGTACTACACAAAAGATGCCAATACCATTGCACAAACGGTGTTACCAACTGAACACCGCAAAAAAGCATTGCAACTAGCACATGACATACCTTTTGCAGGGCATATGGCCTATGCCAAAACCAGAGCAAGGATTCTAACACAGTTCTACTGGCCCTAAGTTCTGCAGTGATATCAAGCAGTACTGTAGATCTTGTGACATCTGCCAAAAGCTTGTGAAAAAAGGGAAACACCCTCAAGCAGAACTGCAAACAACAGATCTTGCAAGTAGGCCGTTTGAGAAAATCTCAGTAGATATCGTAGGTCCTTTAAACCATGTTACATCAAGAGGGAATAAGTATATTCTAACTGTAATTGATTTATGTACACGTTGGCCTGAGGCTATTCCGCTTAAGAACATTACTTCTAAGGATGTTATAGAAGTCTTTTTCCACATCTTTGCGAGGATAGGTTTTCCTGATACGATTCTATCTGATAGAGGAAGTCAATTTATTTCTGCTGCGACGCAAGCTTTAACAAAATGCTAGGCATTAAACAGTGTTTCAACAGTCCCTATCACCCTCATTCAACGGGTATTATAGAAAAGATGAATGGTGACTTGAAACATATGTTAGCGAAAGTCACCCAAGAATGCCCAAATGACTGGGACACCTTTTTACCTGCCACACTTTTCGCTTACCGAGAAGTACCTCACTCTAGCACTGGTTTCTCACCTTTTGAGCTAGTATATGGTGCCAAACCACGCGGCCCATTATCTATTTTCATACTTTGTTAACTGAACATGATAATGAACATAAAACTTGTGTCACCATATGAGCATGTAACAACATTACGTGATAGGATCATGAAATCATGCCTATTAGCTAAACAATCATTGAGACAATCTGGTGTCATCTACAGAGAATATGCCAACAGAGGAAATAGGACAATAACACTGACACCAGGACAGGACGTACTACTTCTATTGCCCAGTGACAAACACCTCCTAACAGACTCATGGCAAGGACCGTTCAAAATATTACGACAAATTTCGACTGTAGACTACGAGGTTGCAATAAAAAACAAAAACAAAATATTTCATATTAACATGTTGAAACCATACTACAATAGAGATGGAGATCAAGACGAAACTGCAGCAAGCACAACCGTAGTGGACCACACAGACTCAGAAGATACAGACGAAATACCAGTTCCATCACTTGATACAACAGACACATTAAAAGACGTCAAACTATGTCCTGATCTTTCTCAGACTGAGATCGACAATTGCAGACAACTGTTACAAGTCTATAGGACCATTTTCTCCAACCATCCAGGACAGACAGTTCTAGAAGAACATCAAATCATACTGACGACTCACTTACCAATAAAATGCAGACCGTACTCAATACCCATACACTACAAGGACAAATTACATCAAGAAATTGTAGAACTGGAGAAAAACCAAATCATTAGAAGATCACAATCACATTATTGTTCTCCTATTGTGATTGTCAAAAAGAAGGACAACTCAATACGCCTATGCGTTGACTATCGAAAACTCAACGCAATAACACAGTTAGATTTAGAACCCATGGCTAACTGTGAGGACATACTGACAGAGATGACAGATGCCAAATACTTTACTAAACTTGACATGACGAAAGGGTACTGGCAAATACCCATGACCGAAGACTCCATACACTTGACAGCATTTGCCACACCCTGGGAACTATACGAATGGTGTAAACTACCATTCGGGCTAGTCAATGCCCCAGCAACATTTGTAAGGATGACAAGACTGCTACTGGCAGACATACCAAACATACTATCATACATGGACGACATCTGTATACATACTAGGACAATGACAGAACACCTAACGACACTACGACAAACATTTGAACGCATCAGACAACACGGCCTAACAGTGAAACCATCAAAGGTAGAAATTGCCTACCATGAAATTACTTTTTTAGGATATAAAATTTGTAATGGATTTGTTACCACTGATGACAATATTGTTTCGAAAATTCTAAAATTGTCACTTCCTACAACCAAGAAGGAAGTAAGGAGCTTGTTAGGACTACTGAATTATTACAGACGATTCATACCTAATTTTTCTAATTTGACAGAAATTTTTACAAATCTACTAACCAAAAACCAACTAAATAAGATTGTAAACAGAGAAGGCCTGAGACCAGCATTTACAATAGTATAGTCATATTTCTCGAGTAATCCTATCCTTAAATTGCCAAATTTGGAAATTCCTTTCAGATTGCGAACTGACGCGAGTTCCATAGCGATTGGGGCCCGTTTGTTACAATCCTATGATGACATCCTACATCCAGTTTGTTACGTAAGTCGCAAATTGACACCAAGAGAAAGGAGATGGTCGACTCCAGAATTGGAAGCCCTGGCTTTAATTTATTCTGTTAAGAAATTGTCTACATTTTTGTTAGGTAAACATTTCATCGTGGAGACAGACAACAACCCGTTAACCATTATTACTACAGGTACACCGACAAACCATAGGATCGCAAGATGGTCTTTGTTACTCCAAAGTTACAGCTTTGAGATTAGACACATCAGCGGCTCTGAAAATACGATTGCAGACTTACTTTCCAGATGTCCTCTCGAGATGTCCGACGACAGGCTGACTACGCCTGAGCGCAAAGATTAAGGCAGTGAACATGGCCTGTCTCATATAGCGCTCAGATAGCTATCACAATCCAGCGAATTAATGTGTAAGTAATCCAAAGAACGCTGTGACAAGTGATTTATTGTGATAAGGACATAGTCCTCCTATTTATTTAAATTATATTTTTAACAAGTGAATATGTGGAATAGATGAACTATTAGAATGATAAAGACAGTATTTTAAACACGTAGTGATATTTATATGAACAGTGCTCAAGAACAGTACTACAGGTGTGTACAAACTTACCTGATGCCACCTTCTGGTAATATCCGTAGTACCGAAGCTTATGAATACTTGTGATATAAGCACAGCAGAGTGTTCTAACATTTTAACGCTACCACTGTGCTATATGGACGACAGTTAGAAAGTAAACACATCCAGAACAGCTTAATCTGTACTTCTATAGAACAGTGTTATCCGAACATGTGAAAGAACAGTGTGCTACTCCAACATGTGAACTGTGAACACATCAATTGTATACTTCCGTTTTCCTTTTCGAATTATTTAGTTAAATTTAGCAAAAGTAGCAGACTATATAAATAATAGTCACAAAGGAATGTCACTTGAGATAACTTTGTGACACCAAATTTACATAGATTTAATTGAATGAAAGGATTTATATATTTGTGATCTAAGAATCATTGATTGATTAATTTTTTCTCAATGGTGCCAACTATGTCACTATTGAAAATAAATATCAAACTATGACGCTTAGAATAGAACTTACAAATGTACTTTATTTTTTTGAAAGAATGTAGAAATTATCTCATATAACGTTTCACCATTACATCTAAAGGGAAACAATTTGAAATATTGGGGAAATGTAAGCATGAATATATTAACTTGTTCATGGTAGCCACGACTACACATCACCATGTGACATCAACTATGCGTGGAATATAACTACTAAAGTTGAGGACCAGAATTGGACTGTCTAACCACATCGGTTGGCGTCTAGTTCTGAAGTCATCTGATAAGTAGATGACTTAAGGCCTGACATGGTTCTTTTTGTGATTTTTTTATTTTGTCGTGAGGTAGCGCGTTGCTTGAGAGATAGCGTTAGTCGCGGATAACTACCGGACTGGCTGAGTCCATTATCAACCTAAGTACAAATCCAACTAGGGGAAAGTACTTGATGAGAGTAGCCTTATGGCATTACTGAAGAAAGCATATATCATGCAACTACCCAGTAAACTTCAATGAATACCAAAGAGTCATTTAAGATGACAAATAGGTCTTCGATTCTGACGTTACATTATTAATGTAACCAAACTATAAACACCAGTAATGAAAGGGTATACCTTTCATAAGAGAGGGTTGCGGAGAATGTCAGAATCTCCGAGGTGTCTTCATCTCCCCCGCCTGGCAACAACCAGGTACGACCGTGAACTAGACTAACAGTTACCATGCAGGCGATGGCCAGAAGTCAGTGTGGTGCACGCAGACCACGAGGCGGAAAGCAGAGCCTACGAGGGAATCACTGCGGGTAGCTCAGACAGCCTTGGACAGCGAGACCGGACGGACATGAAAGAGTGTTGCTGTGTATGAGTCGAGACTGATGGAAGAAAGCCTGTATGCTTTGTTGAGTAGTGTGAAGATTGCGTGAGTGATATATTCTATTGTATTTATGAATTGATATATTGCATTGTATGTTTCTGGAAATGGCATTATCGCTAACTTTGAGCGATGCCTGATATGACTGCGTTTTGAGAAGTGCGATTAAAGTGTTTGAGTTATATCGCCGTGTGTTTGTAAGCTCATTATGTGTGTGTGAGTGTTTCACGCCTGTTAGTGAACACGAGCCTTTGGTCATTTAAACAAGACCCTGACATCATGTGAACGTCTTTCTGATCACAACAAGTTTGAAAGACTCTTGATCATATTGCCCGATCGCTTTCCTGGTGCCCTTGAATGCCAAGGGTATCTCTAGTGCCCTGTGTGCACCTTCATATTGGTCAGTCCCTACTTTCTGTTCCACCAAACCATGCCTTCCATAACTACTCTTTCGGTGACCTCTCAAATGTTATTCTCTTTAAGTGACCTCTCAAATGTTAATGCTCTTTTAATGACCTCTCAAATTGCCAGCATGTTTCAGCTCTCAAGTAATGGTGCTGGTGATGGGTCAGTATGTATACTCATAGAAACTGCACTGTTCGACCCCAGAGTACACTGGCCTATGTGTCACATGAGGCGTGGATCCAAAACGCAACCTTGAGGGACAACATAAGGTTTGGGTCAGAGTTCGAAGGTAAAAGGTATGGAAACGTGATCAAAGCCTGTGCCCTGACAGATGACCTCAAACTGTTGATTGCCGGTGACCTGACTGAGATTGGCGAGAAGGTAAGTGCCAGGTGTGGGGAATGTGGCTGGGGAATAGGAGCATTACTGCACGTTGTCTTATTGTGAGAGACAGGCGGGCTCACAGACAAACAGGCAGGCAGAGACAGTAGACAGACAGATAGATAGACAAGACAATCAGGCAGAGAGATAAGACAGACAGACAGCCAGACAGACAGGCAGGCAGGCAGAGAGACTTGATAGACAGCCAGACAGATAAACAGGCAGGCAGAGAGAGAGAGAGAGAGAGAGAGAGAGAGTAGGCAGACAGATAGAAAGACAAGACAGGCAGAGAGACAAGGTAGACAGACAGACAGACAGGCAGACAGGCAGGCAGGCAGGCAGAGAGACTTGATAGACAGCCAGACAGATAAACAGGTAGGCAGAGATACAAGACAGACAGAGAGCAAGACAGACAGACAGGCTTACAGAGGGCCAAGACTGACCGCCAGGCAGAGAGACTAGACGGACAGTCAAGCAGAGAGACATACATTGACAATGCAGACAGGCAGGCAGGCATAGAGACATTATTATAGAGATAACTATTGTGCAATTCCCGTGCGAACATACATACCCCAATATTATGACTTATTTACTCTTACTACATTCCCCCAAATCTTATGTCATCCCCAATTTTATCCTTTCTTCCAAAATCATGTACAATTTCTCAGTGTTTCGACATTCCCCCGAATCGTAAGTAATCCCCGGTATTATTACATTTCTCAGTTGTAATCATTGATTTTCCGGTCTCCCTGGTCTAGGAGTTACACGACTTTCTTCGTAATCCCGTATACTCTCATGAGTAACGTGACGTGCGCGAGAATTGGTAGCGGTTCTATCCGCGTCGGTAACTTACAGGGTATGTGAGCCGGTCGCTCAGAAAGCAATGGTAAACTACCGAGCGTAATCTTGCCAAGGAATCAACAATCAGCTGAAAAATGTTGATGTTGACAGCGATGTTCTGTAAAGGATATGCGAACAAGCAAAAAAAAAAAAAAACAATCATTGTTTTAATATCCATGTAAATTCATGTATAATACTCAGTTGTAATCAATGTTATAATCTCCAAAATAAATTTATGTATAATCCTAAGGTGTAATCATTGTTATATTCCCAGTAAACTCATGTATAATCTCCAGTTGTAATCATTGTTATAATATCTCAAGTATATTCCAATATAATACTCAAATGTAATCGTTGTTATAGTATCCTCAGTCAATTCACGTATAATACTAATTGTAATCAATGTTAAAATATGCTCAGTAAATTCATGTAAAATCCTCAGTTGTAATCAATGTTAAAATATCCCCAGTAAATTCGTATATAATACTCAGCTGTGGTTAGTGTTATATTATCCCCAGTAAATGTGTATGAAATACTCAGTTGTAATCATTGTTATAATAGTCCCAGTCAGTCAAACATCTATCTCCTGGATGACCCACTTAGCTCCGTGGATGCCCACGTGGGCAGTTATATCTTCAACAGGGTCATAGGTCAACGAGGGATGCTGAAGAACAAGGTAGGAGTCAAGAAGTTCTCTCGTGTTAGTGACCAAGCACTGTTTGTACTGCTGTAATAATGGGTTTCCTAATGGCATTGGTCACTCCATATCATAAAGAAAGATTTCATCTAATCTATAGAAATTCTAATATTTCATCTAGTGTATAGAAATCCTAACATTTTATCTAGTGCTTTCCTCAGAAGTCGGAGAGTGTCTGCCTGTACGGCGAGGAACCACCAGTCTGCACACTAATAAGCCAGACATGGTACAACGGATACTCACGCAAGCCTCAGGTCCTGTATGACATCACACTGATGTTGGACAACAGGATGCCTTCATCCGACATACAGGACTTTGCGTTGGAGCTCAAGCCAACGAACACAAGCAAGCAAGCAAGCATCTAGTGCAGGGGTGGGCAAACTACGGGCCGCGGGCCGCATGCGGCCCGGCAAATGATATTATGCGGCCCTCGAGGGCATTTAGAAATAAAAACATTTACTTCTTTTTTAAAGTTATTTTATTGGAATTTCGTGTACCGTTATGATTGTTTTAACACTTTTGATAACATTTCTTTCTAATTTTATATGTTTGTAAATCGTCCTTGACCTTCGTAATTTAATACTAAATGCGAATTTATCGATTTTAATATAGAGAAATATTTATCGACATGTAAGAATTTAATCAGGATGCTTTTATAAAAAACAGATATTTCTCCGGTGAATAAAATTATGGATTTGCAAGTAAAAGGTTTTTTTTTTAATTTTAATTTTAATTTTTATTTTTTGCTGTTATAAATTATTTCTACATTGAAAATGTTCATGTTAATTTATTTGTTATAGTAGTCGTGATATATTTCTGAAATTTATTCTGAGTTTACTCCTTGTTTTCCGAATATTTTACTTTCATACACAGCCGGAAGTAGGTTTTGTTTAATTTCCTTTTTAAAGTTTTGTAAAAATTCTGACTGTTAGAATTTTATTAAAACAATGAGTGTCACTAAAAAAATGTAAGATTGAAGATGAATGCCGTATTTTTAATGATGAATGGACAGCTAAGTAATATTTTATAAAAGTTGGTAGCAAATCAATTTGCTTGTTGTGTCGTGAGTCAGTGGCTGTCTTCACGGAGTACAATTTAAAAAGACATTATCAAACAAAACATTCCGATTGCTGATACAATTTAACAACCGAAGAGAGGGAAAGGAAATGCCAAGAGTTGGTGAAATATTTGGAGTAACAGCAAACTGTTTTCACTAAACGGTCTTCAATTCAAGAAGCTGCAACAGAAGCTAGTCTTGTGCACTCAAACAGAATTGTAAAACAGAACAAGACACTTTCTGATGGTGCTAGACGCAGCAAACATTATGTGTCCAGAACAAACAAACAAAATTGACAACATTACTTTATCAAAGAGAACTGTGGTCAGAGGTGTTGACAAGATATGTGACAATTTGATGCATAAACTTCAAGATGCAAGTAGAAAATGTTTCTGGAACTCTCTTGCATTGGATGAGAGTACCGATGTACATGATACTGCCACATTATTGATATTTATACATGGAATAAACACTTCTTTGAAACTCACTGAAGAGGTACTGAGTGTTGAGTCTCTCAAAGACACAACCATATCCGATGATATATTAAATGCTGTTACTAACTCGCGTTTCAATTGATATCTTTTTATTGGTCAGTATGTTTTTCATCTTGTAAAAGGCTACTTCCGCAATGGCAATTCTTGTTCTAATCTCTTCAAGGCATCTCCCATCTGATGTTATGACTGTTCCGAAATAACTGTACCGATTAACTTGCTTAAGAATATGCCCATTTACTCGTATATCACATTGTGGTATTTCCTTCTTCCCTGTGGCGATCATAATCTGTGTCTTCTTACTATTCATTTCTAACCCCGGTTGTTAATTGTGTGCAACAACTGCATCTAATAAATTGCGCAGGTCCTGTTCAATGTCTGCAATCAAGACTGTATCATCTGCATATCGAATGTTATTGATGTAACGTCCCCCAGTGTTGATTTCTTCCATATCTTCTATCTTTCCGAAAATATTTTCACTGTACCGGGCAAAACGATCTGGAGACATTACACATCCCTGTCTCACACCTCTTTTAATAGGTTGATATTGACCTACATTATTATCAATTCTGATGGCAACTTGTTGTTTCCAATATATGTTTTTTACAAGTCTAATGTCTTATCCATCAATTTGTAGATCTTCAAGCATCCTTATCATGTCGGCATGTCTCACTTTATCGAAAGCCTTTGCGTAGTCAATAAAGTACAGATATAGATCTTTGTTTACTTCTATATAACGCTCAATTACTGTTCTCAGTATATAAACAGCATTTACTGTGCCCTTGCCTTCTACACACCCACATTGCTCTCCTATTTCGGGTTGTATTTTCTTCCTAACTCTTTGCATGATAATTCTCAGCAGAATCTTCTTTTTGTGGCTCATTATACTAATTGTTCGATGTTGATCACATCCCAAGGCCCTGTGATTTCTTCAGGATTGCAATAAATATAGAATTACATAATTTAGGAGGTATATCTCCAGTATCGTATATTGCGTTCAGCAGTCTGGTGACTTGGTCTATTCCATATTCTTCTAAGGCATTGATCATTTCTATTGTGTTGTTATCTGTACCAGGGGTCTTACCAATTTTCACATGGTTAAGAGGATTCTTCTTCTTCTTCTTCTTTGCGTTCATCCGTAGTATTTTTTTCAGATGTGATTGCGGTGTGTCTCGTTAGGCACCTTTGGGCCGAAACGCTTAGGCTAACACATCCGACTTTTAACGTGCAATTTTGACAGGTTAGCATTCCGATTCCGATTCCGATTCCGATTCCAATTCAAAAACAAAAATTCAAATTCGACCTCGTCTAACCTGCTTCATCAGCTGTGGTTATTGTTGAGGTACGTGGTTTTTGTAGGTTTATTAGCCCTAATTCTTGTCTTGTGAGTCCTATCTCGGACTGGTTATGTAGCGTTTGTGTCTGTGACGTCAGCAGTGGTCGGCGGCTATCCTTTGTGCTCTTCTGTCGTTGTGGTTTTCTTTGTTGGTGTAGGCTCCTGGCTCGTCTGGCTTGACTGGCTGCAGTCCTTATAAGGACTTTTCCTAGTCCCACTCCAGCTGGAGGATCGGTCGGCGGCTGTCCTTTGTGCATGTTTCCTCTTGTTTTCTTTGTTGGTGCAGGCTCCTGGCTTGACTGGTTGCAGTCCTTAAAAGGACTTTTTATTTGGTCTTTTTGTCTCCTTTATTGTGTATTTTCTGTAGGAGCTTATCGACGTTTTCATTTTCCTCCTTGTGCCTGTTTTCACTGTTGCGTTTGCGATACTGCTGCCTAAAGTTTTCTTCCTCCGTGGTCAGCCATGGGACGATTTTACCGTCATCTATATAGTACTCGAAGTCGTTCTCACAGTCGTAGTGTAAGACTGGGTATACCATCGGTTTCCCCCGGAGTTTCTTTGGCTTCTTCTTTTCTTTTTCTTCCCAGCGCCTTCTGAATTCCTCGCGCTTGAGTTCCTCCTTGTCGACTGGGTATTCTGTGCCTCCTTCAGAGATCCGACGGTATAGTAGTTCCCTCTTGGGCGTTGTGGTTGGGCAGCTGGCTTCAGCTTGCGGTTCCGGCTCGGTCTCTTGATTTTCTTCTTGCGGTTTCTCTGTGAGTTCTTGTGTGGCTTCTGTTGGTTTGTTTTGAAAGAGTTCCATATCAGCTCTATGCAATTCTCTTTCTGTCTTGATCATTTGTAGGATTTCTTCGTTCTCCTTCTTCATCTCAGCCATGCGCTGAATCTCTTGTTTGATGTTGAGCTGGATTTCTTTCATGTCGGCCAGCAGCTTCTCATTATCGCTGGTCGGAGTCGTCGTCAGCAGTGCCTTGACTTGTTTCTTCAACTCGTCTATCTGCTTTTGAAGTTGATCTCTTTCAGCTTGTGCTATACCCGTGGCTGTCTCGCCCCTCTGCATTGCTTCCTTGAATGGTGTCTTTGTGATGATGGCGATCTTTAAGACGTCTCTGTGTCTCTGCAGGTACGGACAGCCCAGGTATCTTGCTCCATGTTTGCCCAGGCAGTTGGCGCACTTTCTTTTGTTGTTGGGTGCTCGGAAGTCCGTGTCCAGCTTGGCCAGCGGACACTCCTTGAAGGCGTGGTGATCGGCGCAGTATCGGCATATTTCCGTCTTACTGCGACACGTAGCTCTACTGTGGCCGGCCTTCTGACATCTGGAACATTGCGTGATTCTTGGTATGAATCTCTCTGGTTGCTGCATTCTCTTGTTGAATGATACTGTGGTCGGCATCTCGCTGCCCTCCGACGTCACTACTGCCAAGGTTGTAGGTATCTTGGAGTAGGTGAGAAGCCGCTCCGCCTTCAAGAATCGGATGTGAAGATTCTCTTCACGTAGCTGCTTCAGGATTTCTTCATCTGTCAGCTCCACAGGAATCCGCTTGACAACCCATCGGACTGTTTTTGAGTCTGTGTTTCCGACTCTGGTGTCTTTCTCCTCCTTCTCTGCTGTCTTGGTTCTTGACTGTGTTGGGCTGTCAATCTTCTCTCTCGTGGTAGCTTCAGTAATCGGTGTAGTATCAGGCTCTTTGATGCAGCTAGCCGGTGGGCTCACGACGTTCTTCTTCTTCTTGTCGGCTCCCACGCTGCACATCTTGGCAACAGCGTGTTTCTTGTTGGTGGACTTTCGACGTGGCATTTTCCCGCTGATCAGGCTTCTTGACAGAATAATGCGACTTGACTTGTTAGCGCTCGCAGTGCGAATGATGATGACCACATTAGCATTCCTGGGAGACTCTCACTTTTGTAGTGCCGTCCACATCCTAGCTTGTCAAGTTAGAACGGTCGAATGCTTCACGATCAGCCCTCAGTGGAAGGCAGGGACAGTCCATGGCATTTTCCGCCATCCAGGGTGGCTTCCATGGTTGCAGAGCCGACACATAGCGCCCTTGTGCTGGGCTCACAGAGGAATCGTCACGTCCTGCTCATGGCTGCTTTAATTCCTCACTTCAATATATTGGGCATTTCTTTCAACGCGGGCCTTTCCCGCACAAACCAGACGGTATCCACTCAGTGAGTTTTCAATTCGGACATGTGCTTGTCGCTGTGCTCGTCAGAGCTGTTCCGGGCACAACGGACATTCGGAAAACTAACTAGTCAGAGCTTTTCCGGACACGATGGGCATTCGTAAAACTAGGTAGTCAGAGCTATTCCTAGCACGAAAGACATTTTCACTCGGACGTAATTGCGTAGTGCCAGTTTTTATTTTGCCGCACGTAGGACGGCACTTCTGCCTTCGGCGGGCATTTGTAATGAGGTTAGCCTTCCTCGGGTTTCGAGGCACGTTAGACTTATATTGTTGTGGTGTCGCGCACATCTCAGCTGGTCAAGGTAGAACGGTCAACGACATCATGGTCAACCCTCAAGGGAAGGCAGGGGCAGGTCATGGGCATTCCCCACTATCCAAGGAGGCTTCCATAATTGCAGAGCCCATATTGCTCTGAGACGGCTCACCCGAGGAATCGCCATATCCTGCTCATGGCTGCTTTAGTTCCTCAATTCCATATTTTTGGGCATTTTGTTAGCCACTCGCCGCTCCCAGCACAAACCAGGAACGGTCAGTCTGCCGACGACATCCACTAGGTAAGGTTTAGCTTCGGACTTCCACGCAATGGATTTGCTAGCCAGGCGTTCCATTTCGTGTTAATGGGACGATTTCCAGCCTTTGACTGCACTCACTCTATGAGTATAGATATAGACGTTTTCCGTAACCATTTCGTGCGACTGGGGCACTTTTCTACCTTTAGTACTCGTTCACGAGGTAGGCTACATGTGCTGCCGGCGCAGCACCTTACCTCTGGGCAATAGTGAGTGAGAGATGGCCAGGCCCTCGCATCCGGAGATCCCTCATATCCCCCAGCTGAGAGCCTTCGAACAAGTATCTGAACTAAGCATGTAGCGTGCTCAGCACCTCCCCTCCGTTTTGCAATACGTAGGTAACGGCCTGGATATCACATCCAGGGGTTAGTGGCTTAGAGGCGTTCGGCCATATCCCTCAGATGGAAGCCTTTGTGTATGTGTCTGGACCAAGTATTAGTGGCTTCGTGCGCCTGATTTAAACTTTTGACTGCTATCCTCAGTCTACCTGCAGGGTAGCAGTTTGTGTCTCTCTTAGTCTGGCCCCTGTCCCAAGCTGTTCAATATGTAGTTGTGCGTCCGTCGGCATATCGCTTGGGGTCACGGGGACACGCAAGCCCCCCCCCCCCCCACCGCGGCAAGGTGGAGACACATTGGGGGGGGGGGGGCATTCTGAACTTCCATCTTCAACATTGATGGTCCTTCATTATTATTCCGATGATCATATTGTTCTTCTCTTGTATCATCATACAGGTTTTTCACGTAATCTGACCACGCATGTAAAATCTGATCTTTTTCTATTATGATTTTGCCATCTTTAGTTTTTAGGCAACCTATTGATGTGTGTGTTCTTTTGTTAGTGATGTTATTAATTCTTTTCTGCAGTAATTTGGTATTCCGGGTGTTGTGTTGGTTTTCAATTTCCTTGCAATTTTCCTCAAGCCATGTTTCTTTTGCCTCTTTGCATAGCTTCCTAATTTTCCCTTAAATCTCTTCATATTTTTCCTTGTTATTTTTGTTATTTCTTCTTATTTTCTTGAGTTTTAAGATGTCTTCCGTCATCCATTTCTTGCGTCCTATTATCTTCATGTGTGGGATAGTTGTTTTCGCAGCTTGGTTGACTGATTTCTTTAATATTTCCCACTGGTCGCTGACATTTTGAAATAATATTTCCATATCGGACAATGCATCGAATCTGTTCTTTACCTCTAGGTTGAATTTATCTTTTGTCTCCTCACTCTTAAGTGTCCGTTGATCAAATTTTGTGTTTCTTTGTATATATATGACTTTCTTTAATTTTATATGTAAATTGCCTTAGATTAATCTATGGTCGCTGCAGCAGTCTGCGCTTGGTAGGGGACATAATGTGTATATTTCAGCTTGAAGGATTTATCTAGTTAATTTACTTTATGTTGTTTGAACTATGCAGTATGTACCTGACGAGATGCAACGAAATATGCCAGGCAATAAATCGTGCAATCTATTGATTGTGTCTTCGTTATTCAAATTCACTACGGGAAAACATTGTTTTGAATCTAATATTGTTACAAGGGAGATTACCAGAACTGAAAAAATGAAATTTTATACCTAGCGATAATATAATTAACTAACTAACAAATTTCCTTACTGTTCTTTTAGAAATAAAATAGTCAATACAGCAGTTGGAAGTTGTAATCTCGATAATAAATCATTTAGATTACTTACAGAAAGATTGTTTAATATTTATTTACTTACATTTTATAGTCAACTTTTACCGTTCAACGTTTACGTTTAATTGATAAAACTGTATTTTGATGATATTCTTGTTTTACCCATCAAATTAATATTTTTGATTGGCCTCTTAAGGCCACACAAACTATAATGAAAATTAACGGCGAAAGGCCGTGCAAGCTTATGGGGTTTATGTAGACATATATTATGTTGACCAGATGATCATTATATTATATATTATGTACTACCAGATGGATCGACCTGCAAGTGGGTATTATTACCATGGGATGTACGATTTCGCCGATATTATTTGCCATGGCCATGCAGGTCATATTGGATGCGGCATCCGGCTATGCACGGTTAGCGGGATAGGGGTATACCCTATCAAAGGAGATGTAAGACGTCTCCTTTCATCCGTTAGTCTACGGGACACCCTTGGGGAAGGTGGAGTACCCGTTTAGCCCCCCCCCCCCCCCCCCAGTCAGGGTTACGTGAAGCCATGGAAGCAGGTGGTCACTGCCCAGAAGGAAAGTAATGGCAAACTAACTTCTGCAAAACTTGCCAATGTCACGGGATACTGCGAGTTTAGTGATTCCCCGATAAACTAAAATATAAAATTGCTTGCAATGTATGAGGATGGGAGATTATTGACCTATAGTCAGAATAACAATCGAACACTTCAGTCTTGAGCGAGGACAAAGTGACGGTCATTGACCGAATGGTATAGAAGTCAGAATCAGTTGTTATCAGGGGTCATTGACTGCCGATTTCACCGGACAAACAACGCGGAGACATCGGGTTGTGGAAAACACGAAGGCATTGATCAAAGAGTTAGAACTGTTTGATGTACGATAAGTGGGAATCAGCGGAGGAGAAGAGACGGAGCGGACAAGAACGAATACGTGATTTCACAAACCTTTGATGGGGAATCACGGCGAATTCGATTGTTTATGTAGGGACATCAAAAGAGAACGGAGAATTGGAACTAAGGTATAAATAGTTGGAAACTTGTTTTTGTGTTTAGTGTGCGACCGACTGGAGGGAGAATGGATCTATGCGTCCTTAATAAGAATAGAAATATAGGTCCCTAATTGTTTAGAGGCGATGGGACGTTGGTGCTTATGTGCTTGTGTATTTCGATTCATGGACTAACATAGATAGTATAAGGTAATCAAGCTTTAGCTTAGTAATCTAGCATAGTGAACTAGGTGTCTGTGCTTTGCTGTTACCATTTCCTTCTTTTAACTAATCATCTAGAATTTAATAGACTCATCTGTCTTATGTCAGAGTATCGTTCGGTAGCGTCTGAGTACGGCCGGAGACATACTCTCACATAAGAATTAGTCTGAAGCAGACTAATATCACCTGGTTATATATCACCCACAGGTTCTACGAAAACTCCTGACATACTCAGAGAAGATAAGAAAGTTACTTCACTTGTGCAGAGATACAGTACCTCACCTTAAGAACTAAGATTATAGAAAGTTACTTCACTTGTGCAGAGATACAGTACCTCACCTTAAGAACTAAGATTATAGAAAGGTACTTCACTGGTGCAAAGATAACTAATCACAAATAAGAGAACTCTGTAATTCAAAAGTATCCAGGTTAAGAAAGCGATGTAAAGGACGTTAATTCTATAACGGCAGAGTGACATAAGCTAAATATATGTGACTGGTTTACTCATATAAAAGAAACCAGGGAGAACTCAAGAACAGTTTCCATGCCTACAAAAGTGCTAATTAACTAACTGTAGACAGTGGTGATGTGTTTTCAGTGATGGATTTTACTAACTTTCAAACAAGGAAATCTGTCGAAGTCCGAGACTTACCGTAATCGCATTATTTCATGGTGATCAGACGGGGAACAATCTCTATATATTGGAATACGCCCAGACTCAACCGGAGAGGAGCATCCCGGGTGAGAGCTGTTCATATATGTGTGATGTATTGTTGCATGGCCGTATCCGGATGAGAGATATGCTACGGAACATAAGACTTCCAGAGTCCTATCTCGCACTCACACTAGAAGACATTACCAATTACATATACACATTCAATACATACAACTGACATAGTTTTCAGCATTAAATATTTTATTAATTGTTTGAGGAAACTGTTGTCGGGGTATGTTATGAAGGAATAAGAGAGAGAGAGAGAGAGAGAGAGAGAGAGAGAGAGAGAGAGAGAGAGAGAGAGAGAGAGAGAGAGAGAGAGAGAGAGAGAGAGAGTAGAAGACAGAACGGGGGAGTGTAGACAAAGGTCTGACAATAGTTCCAAAGTATAAGAAGGATCTTAAAGGTGTGCTTGTTGATTCCACTTTCCCCCAGGGACGTCAAGCGACAGCCAAGAAACCATAACAACTATGACAGAAAACATAATAACAAAGAGATCTGGTGGCGAGACCCCGAGGCCAGGCAGATCAGATAACACTGGGGAAGAGTGTGACACAGGGACCAGTACTAGTAATCGTGATGACGGAGTTAATCCTGACTGTGTTACCAAGGAAATCCCCTGTGTCAGACTAAGAAACAGTGTGAGAATAGGAACGTGGAATGTGAGAAGTCTGTTTGAGGTGAAGCTTAAAGTAGTATGTGATGAGATTGAGAGGTTAAATATTCAAATTTTAGGAATTAGTGAACATCGTTGGAGCGGCAAGGGACATTTTACAACTGAAAGTGGAAGTCTTTTCATTTATTCTGGTAGAGACGTCGGAGGCCAGAGTGGAGTGGCATTTTGTTTAGATAAGACAACTGCAAAAGCTTTAAAGGGATATAACCCAGTTAGTAATATAATCCTCACTATTAGACTTAAAGGCCGTCCAAAAAAACACAACTTTCATACAGATATATGCACCTACTTCAACAGCAGTGGAGGATGAAATTGAAGATTTTTACAACACACTGCAAGACACATTAAATAAGATTTGTCATAATGATTTAACAATAATAATGTGAGATTTTAATGCACAAGTAGGTACAGGAAGAGCTGAAAATGAGAAACATGTGTTGGGAAAATTTGGATTGGGAAATAGAAATGATGCAGGTGGCAAATTAGTTGAATTTTGCACAGAAAATGAGTTAACGATAGCCATCACACTTTTTATTCAACACCCAAGAAGACTCTTCACATGGAAGTCCTCGGACAGTATTACCAAAAATCAGACATATTATATTTTATTACAAAGAAGATGGAGATCAATCATAACATCTGCAAACACCCTACGAAGTGCAGACTGTGATACAGATCATCAATTATTAGAAACAGATCTTAAATTAAAACTCAAAAAGCTTACCCGAGGACCAAGGCCACTTCGTTTTGATCTCACAAAAATATCAGATGCATACACCGTAGAAATTAGGAATCGTTTTGGGGTCTTGATGTCTGTACAAGAGGAAATGACACCTGATGAACTGACGGTACAAGCTAGGGATATTTTGATAACTGCAGCCAAAGATTTATTTCCGACCAAGGAAAAGCAACTTAAGCCATGGATTACATCAGACACGTTAGCATTATTAAAACAACCATAAGAACTGAAACAGAAAGGAGGTGAATCCGATAATACCAGGGTGAAGTATAAATCTTTAACTCGATAAATAAGAAAGAACACAAGAAAGGACAAAAATCAATATATACAAGATTGCTGTACCAGAATAGAGCAATATCATAAGACTGGAAGAGATTACGAAATGTTCAAAGAAATGAAGTTATTGACAAGAAATATTCAACCTCAATTGAATGTTATCTGTGACAAGATGTGTATTACCTTAACAGAATCTAGACAAATTCTAGAAAGATGGCAGGAGCACTGCAGTGAAATGTATGATATGAGTGACAGTGAGGATATGAATGAGATACATGAGCCAATGACAGCAGAGACAGAACCTGAACGCTCGTTAGATGAAATTGCTTGGGCTATAAAGAACCTGAAGAATGGTAAATCACCTGGATGTGATAAGATGCCAGCTGAACTTATTAAAGCGGAGGAGTGGGGGAGAAGAAAGCATACAAATCTATCCTGCATTATGTAAAACGATATGGAAATATGGTATATGGCCAAAAGATTGGAAGAGAACTATCTTCATTCCAATACCAAAAAAGGGCAACTTGAAATTATGCACCAACTATAGAACTGTTGCCCTGATCAGTCATGCAAGTAAAATTCTACTAAAAATCATAAAGGAAAGACTTCGTAAGAAAATGGAAGAAGAGATTAACGTGGTTCAAGCTAGATTTAGACAAGGAAGAGCTATTAAACGGGTGCCGGTCGTTCAGAAAGCAATGGTAAACTACTGAACGTAAACTTGCCAAGACATCAACAACAGAAAACAATGCTGGTATTGACTGCAAACGTCTTGTAAAGGATATGCAACTAACTTTAACAATAATTGCAAGCTAGAACGAAAGCTCTGGGAAAAAGACGAAAAACTAAGTTAATCATAGGGAAGGGCGTGCAATGCACACAAAAAACAGACAACCAACAAATTTATTTACTAAACAAAGTTATCAAAGAAGGCGACGTTAGCAAAATAGATAGTTACATCAGACCTAATGTGCACATATCCGAAACTCACAAACTAAGCAGCAAAAGAGGTTAGGGAGATTTGTGAAACTGACGTGTGGCTTTCAAAATACCATCAATGTTTGGTTTGGAATTGCTGCATCCAATCAAGAGAATTGCTTTCAAATGTTCATCAGTCAATCTCGTTCGATGTGGTGACTTCACAGACTTCATTTTTGAAAATGTTTGCTCACAGACATAAGTTGTTCCAAACACTGATGTCATACCAGCGGCAAATTTCATAAGTTTCGGAAACTCAACATCAGGTAAGCAGCGGTACAATTCAACAAGTTTTCCTTCTCTGTGCTTCTCTTTCAACAAGTCATTTGCTTGCAAATCAATGAGCTCCAACTGTAGTTCAACTGGCACATCATCAAGGTTACAATCAAACGGATTCTGGAACAGAAGAATGTCACTCTCAATTCTGTCAAGATCTGAAAATCTCTCCAAACTCTTTGAAACAAGTGAAAATGAGAAAGGTTTTCTCCTTCCAGTTGTGCTTCCAACAATGACAGCTTTCTCCGAAATCCTTTGATGGTTCTGTAGAGATCACAGACGATGTAAACCTTTCCCTGAAGTTTCAAGTCCAGTTCATTCATTTCGATCAAACATGACAACTTTTTCAGCCAAGAAGGATCTGACAGCTGTGAATCAGTTCTATCTTTTTCAGTGAGGAAAACACCTATTTCGTTTCGGGGCTTGTAAAAATGAAGCAGGACTTTAAGGCAGCTGAGCCACCTGAATGATGTGTGATAAGGAAGTCACAGAATTCAGAATCAATTTCTTCAAGAAAAGCCTGGAACTGACGGTGATGGAGTGCAAGTTCCTGAATGAAGTTCACAGCAGAAACGACTCGTTTCAGTACACAATAAACACATATGCCTTCCCACAGAGTACTTGTTGATGTATAATGCAATGTATGAACAGAGTGCCCGGAATTTGACAATCTTCCAGCTGAGTCCTGATCTGCCCCACCAGACCCTTCCTCACTCCAGCCATGTTTTTTTCCTCCATCAACTGTAACACATCGAAGCTGATTCTACTGAAGGTAATAGTCTTGCAAAATTGTTTGCACTTCCACGAAAATGTCTTTCCCAGTTGTTGTTCCATGCATGCTGCAAACGGACGCCAACTCTTCCGTTATCTGAAAGTCCAACCTGACACCACGAATGAACACGAAAAGTTGTGACGTACTCGAGAGGTCAGTAGACTCATTCAGTGCCAGAGAATACTACAACAAGTTCCTAGCTTTCTCGCGTATCTCTAGCACTTTGTTCTCTCCAAGTTCTTCTCTTCTCCGCACAACTGAACTTGCCGAAAGGATTATAGTTCCAAACAAATCGGCTTTCTCAGGACACATGTCATTTGCTGCTTCCATCATACACTCTTTGATGAAGTTGCCATCAGTAAACGGCCTTCCTCGTTCTGCCATCTTATGCGCTGTTTTGTAACTTGTACGAGTGACAGATTCATTTTCAGTAAATTTTCTCGTGAAGAGATTTCTTTGTGTTTCAAAACGACGTTTAATGGTCTCATATTTCCCAGGGTGTAACTTTCCAGAAAACTTTAAAATGTTGATAAATCGTTTGTTTCGTAGTGAAGCCGAAGATTGTACTCTTTCAAAACGGCAACACTTTCACTGCATATTTCGCAACTGGTTTTCTGGTCCTTTGTTTCAACAAAGAAGTACTTTACTCCCTATTCTTCATTGAAAAATCTACATTCGGCGTCCACTTTTGTTTTCCTAGTGGCCATAATTAAAGGTGAAGTACACGGGATCTTAACATGAAAAAAAGACATTAAATTAGAAACATAATTAAAATCCTATTGAAACAGAAGAAAAGCAGAGGACTAGGGGTCACTGGTGAAGCTATGGCTCATCAAAGGTACATATACAGTTTATAGGTACCTTTGTGTAACCGCACAGAGATGATAGAGATAATAGCACAACGCCAACTGCTCATGGGCCGTAGAAGAAGAGAGGAATAAGAAGATACAGAGAATCTCATTCTGTCTCTACGGCTAACAAGAAAAGAAAAGATTTAGAAATATCAGAAGAAATTGAGGTCCGTGTACAGGGAATCAGAATAATGTAATTGAAAAGATACAACAATATCTGATTAATAATGCCAATTCCCTAATAAATAAAATTCATGATTAGATGCAATAACAAAATAGGCATTCCCATGAATAAACATACGCATGATCATCATTCACAGTACCAGCGATCTTCCATCACAGCATGGGTAGTCATCCAACAGAGTACCAGTGATCTTCCATCACAGCACTGTAACTGTAGTCTGATACACAACACCAGCAATTATCAGACAAGATGGAAAAAGATCATTCATACAGTAGCATGTTCTTTGCAGAACCTCGCTCATGTAACAACCTTCCGGAAAACCTCTCGATCATAAGCAAGATGTCTCGCTTTAGATACATCCATCTGGAGATCATCCGCCACATCCTGCACCCATCTTATCTTTGGCCTTCCTCTTCCTCTCTTCCCAGGCATATATCCCTCCATTATTGTTCTCAGGCACAGACATAGCTATTCTATTCCTATATTCCTATCTAAATTATGAAGGTTCATTGAAAACTCACCCCGCAGCAGATAATCGTCAATCCACAATCAAGGTGCTCTTGGATCTTTTGGATCTTCACAGGGCCTGTCTGCCCTTTCAACTCCGGTCTGGAAAAGCAGTGGCCATGCTCGACCTTGCCTGGGGCACGTTCGCCCATCTGCTTGGTAGTGGCTCAGAGGGATGAGTTCAAACCCTCTGCTGAAAATTAGACACCACCATCTCTTCGGCCTCAGTTGTTCTCAAGGCCAAAGAGGCGGGAACATGGCGTGACTGGGCTCTTATAGGCATGCCAACACAACATCCCAGCATCCTATGCATTTTTACCAGGGTATCATGGGATATGCTACTCCATACTCTTCTATAGCCTCGGCAGGCGGCTTCATTTGGTAATGGAATATATCTCATAATAAGGTTTGCAAAATATATAAATAAACAGCCTAGAGCAGCCAGGAAGTCTCCGCACGTGTGAAGATCTCCTATTATTCTAAACATAACATTTACATTTAAATTGTATCACAACGTCTTGTATTTCATACGTTATATCAAGCAAGTTCGAGTACCGTCGGCGGGCCGGATGAAATGACGACGCGAGCCGAATGCGACCCGCGGGCCGTAGTTTGGTGACCCTTGATCTAGACCAGTGGTTCTCAACCTTTTTTGGCCCATTCCCCCCTTCACCATATTTTCAGAACGCCATTCCCCCCCTTCCTATCAAAAATTTGGCCCGTTCCCCCCTTCACCGTATTTTCAGAACGTCATTCCCCCCCCTTTCATATTTCCTATCAAAAAATCCCCCCACCCCTACACAGTATACGTAAAAGTTGAAGGTAAATGTAATAGCATATACTAAAACAAGTCTAGACATCCACATAAAACATGATTTGTGGGTCTACTTACTTTATAAAATGAGGTTTAGAAGGACGAGACATACATAACTGTAAAGTATGAAGGGAAAAACTATGTCAAGTAATCGGTTCTTGTATTAACACGATCTTGAAATGGTCTTCATTCCCCCCCCCCCCCCTGAAATTCCCCCCTGGGGGGAATTCCCCACCGGTTGAGAACCACTGATCTAGACCAACAAGTAGCACTTAGAATAGATGGCGAGACATCAGATTGGTTTGACATCAAGCAAGTAGTCTGTCAGGGATGTGTGCTGTTCCCCTCTCCGCCCCCCCCCCCCCCCTCTCATTTGTTTAACCTGTACGCCGAAAATATAATGAGAAATGTAAGAGATGATATATAGGGAGCTATATGATATGATGCCCTAAATATCGGTGGTCTTGACATACCAGAGATTCGGTATGCTGATGATACAGTATTGCTATCCACAACACAGAATGGTATCAATCAATCAATCTATCATGTGCCATGCCGGAAAGCGTGGGCGGTCATGACTCGCCATTTCACTTGATCACCAGTGTCGTGGATCAGCTCAGTGTTCCTGTCTCGTCCATGCCATGTGGCCAAGCCATCCAGGTATTTACCTCTCGGTCTTCCTCTTGGTCTGTTTCCTTCGATCTTGCCAGTTGTCACCAAGTTCTCCAATCCATATATAGAAAACCTAATATTCTCAACCCAATTGAATAGTGAAAACCACAACTTATATCTTAACATAGCAAAAACAAAGATAATGCATACAGATAAAACCACTATGGAGAAAGAAATATATGTTAATGAGGAAAAATTGCAGGTGGTGGAAAATTTACGGTACTTTTGCTTTCTTTCACCCCAAACAAACGGGAATCCCAGGGTATGACGTCACATCCAAGGGTTCCCTGTGTTGCGCCGAACATCCAGGGGTTTCCGTGTGTTGCGCCGTAGCTCGGTGCGCAATTCTATGCGGCGGTGGTGCGCTATTCTTGCGGTGGTGGCCAGAATCCAACAATGTCAGCAAGAAGGGTGCTGAACACATCTAGACCAGCGCATTTAGTCTGTCGGCGCCACATGAATTCGCACATGTAGGACTCTAGTAGATGCCTGTGTGTTCCATTCTGCCTCCTGTTTCTCTCCTTGGCCGTTCTCCACATGCGCTCGATACATTGAGTATGTGCACTGGTGGTAGGGTCCACAAAGTTGTAGGAGTGGTTGACTGTGAGATGCGTCAATTCGGGAATACTTCCAATTCCGTTGTACGCACGCCAAAGGTCGGAGACTACAGTTGTGCCAGGCCGAATGTGGTGTCCTGATCAGCGGCAGCAGACGCGTTGCTGACAGACACTCACACAGAAACGGTTGCCACAGCCAAAGAAACACTGTGGTGTGGGGCAATTGACACGCACTGACACGCACTCCAGCCGAACACAGAGGAGATCACCGTCGGCGCTAAATATAGCTGGTGACTCTAAATATAGCTCGCAAAGTTTGTTTGGGGTGAAAGAAAGCAAAAGTACCAAATTTACCAACAACGGTGACACAATGAAAGAATTAAACGACAACTTTCAGTTCCTCTTCAAAGGCTAAAACAACTGAATAAGTTATGGAGTGGGACCTACAAAACTAGAAAAATTAGAGTTTTAAGAGCATGCATATTTCCTATTGCCTATGAGACCTGGACACTTACTAAACAGGCTCAACAGCGCATAAATGCCTTTGAATATAACTGTTATAGACGAGTTCTAAGAATATCTTGGGTAAAGAAAAGAACAAATGCATCCATACTTCAAGAGCTGAATATTGAAAAAAGGTTGGCTATTAAAGACGATAAAACAAAGAACATTGAAATATTTTGGTCACTTGAAATGTCACGAAAGTTTGGAGAGAACACTAATGGAGGGGAATATGTCTGGGAAGAGAGGAAGAGGAAGGCCAAAGAGAAGATGGGTTCAGGATGTGGCGGATGATCTCCAGATGGGTGAGTCGGACGCGGGACATCTTGCTTATGATCGAGAGGCGCAGCACCAGATTTGTGACGTAATATTTTACTATATGAAGAGTCTAGCACCAGATTGATGACATCACAAACCGTCACCAGAATTTTGAAAAATTGGCGGGTATTTTCTTGGGTTACGTCCGGTTGTCACTTCCGGTTGACTACTTCCGGGCCATGGGTACCCGACCGCCCCGCCCACAGGTGCCTCCGCCGGCCGCCTCCGCTGCCCCGGTCCGTCCCGGGACCACTTGAAGACAGCGAGACAAGCCCCGGACATGTGGAATACTTATATAGTTAAGTAGACCGAATTGGCGCCGGGCACCCGGGTTCGAGTCCCAGTATGGGTGTGTGTGTGTGTGTGTGTGTGTGTGTGTGTGTGTGTGTGTGTGTGTGTGTAGGGGTAGGCCGCTGTGAGGGCCGCGAGGGAATGGGGGATCTACCCGGATATTAGCCTTTGCCCTAGAAGGGGCCACTGTCAGCGTGTTGGGGAACAGAGACAGGACATATACAGGACAAATAAGATATCGGAGACAACATCTAGCCACTACACCCCACGTCTAGCCACTAAACTACCACGTCTAGCCACTACACCACCACGTCTATCCACTCCACCACCACGTCTAGCCACTACACCACCACGTCTAGCCACTAAACTACCATGTCTAGCAACTACACCCCACGTCTAGCCACTAAACTACCACGTATAGCCACTACACCCCACGTCTAGCCACTAAACTACCACGTCTAGCCACTACACCCCACGTCTAGCCACTACAACCCACGTCTAGCCACTACACCCCACGTCTAGCCACTACACCCCACGTCTACCCACTAAACTACCACGTCTAGCCACTACACCCCACGTCTAGCCACTACACCCCACGTCTAGCCACTACACCCCACGTCTAGCCACTACACTCTGTCAGAGTCCTAACTCTCTTCACTTTAGCTCACTGGACTTGGACAGGCAAATTACAACATCCAATACACATATACCAATAACAATGACTGCAATCGGAAACTCACAGGAGCTGTCTCCTGTACAACCTATATTACAGAATACTACAGGCTAATATCGTTTAGAGCACACCTTGTCTCAATACACCTTTAGCTCACGCTTACTATTGAGCAATCATTCGACACAGGCGGCCAAACGCTCGCTTACATGCACCTGGGCGAAATTTACACACTGTCGCCCTGCTGACCATTCGTAATCACAGTCTCACATCATCCCGCACATATCACAGCTAGTACATTCCTCGAATCTCAATACACAACGTCCATCTCATCTATCTGCCACAACACTATCGTTCGATCGTTCTATCTCTCGCTATTCTCAATACGTCCGTCTCTATCTGCTGTGTCACACACACTGACTCTTTCTCCTCCTCGTCCTTCCCGCATCACGTGGGTCTGTCCACGGGCTTCTTGCCTGACCTTCCGTCAGCCAAGCCGTGGCGTCTCCTATTGTCCTTGACCTCAGCTATTTCTTGCACTATTGCTTAAGTTCTTACGCACATACAGGACCCTGACACACCCCCCGTCTAGCCACTACACTACCCCGTCTAGCCACTACACTACCCCGTCTAGCCACTATACTACCACGTCTAGCCACTACACCCCACGTCTAGCCACTACACTACTCCGTCTAGCCACTACACTACCCCGTCTAGCCACTACACTACCCCGTCTAGCCACTACACTACCCCGTCTAGCCACTACACTACTCCGTCTAGCCACTACACTACCCCGTCTAGCCACTACACCCCACGTCTAGCCACTACACTACCACGTCTAGCCACTACACTACCCCGTCTAGCCACTACACCCCACGTCTAGCCAATACACCACCACGTCTATCCACTACACTACCCCGTCTTGCCACTAAACTACCACGTCTAGCCACTACACCCCACGTCTAGCCACTACACCCCACGTCTAGCCACTACACCCCACGTCTAGCCACTACACCCCACGTCTAGCCACTACAACTCACGTCTAGCCACTACACCCCACGTCTAGCAACTACACCCCACGTCTAGCCACTACACCCCACGTCTAGCCACTACACCCCACGTCTAGCCACTACACCCCACGTCTAGCCACTACACTCCACGTCTAGCCACTAAACTACCACGTATAGCCACTACACCCCACGTCTAGCCACTAAACTACCACGTCTAGCCACTACACCCCACTTCTAGCCACTAAACTACCACGTCTAGCCAATACACCCCACGTCTAGCCAGTAAACTACCACGTCTAGCCACTACACCCCACGTCTAGCCACTACATCCCTCGTCTATCCACTATACCCCCCGTCTAGCCACTACACCCCACGTCTAGCCATTACACCCCACGTCTAACCACTAAACTACCACGTCTAGCCACTAACCCCATCGCTAGCCACTAAACCCACCGTCAAGCCACTACAACTTCCGGTCTAGCCACTACAACTATGCCTCGTCTAGCTAAACTGAAAACTACCACGTCGAGCCACTACAACAACCCCACGTCAAGCCACTAAACTACCACGTCCTGAGCAACTACACCCCACCCTCTAGTCACAACACAACACCCAACGTCTTGCCACTAAACTACCACATCTAGCCCACTACAGACCACCTACGTTCCTAGCCACGAAAGACTACCACGTCTAGCCACTAACAACCCCACGTCTAGCCAATAAACTACCACCTCTGAGCCACTACACACCACGTCCTATGCCACTACAAAAAACCAAAAACCCACGTCTAGCCACTAAACGACCACGTCCTAGCCACTACAGCAAAACCCAACGTCTAGCCACTACACCCCACGTCCTAGCCACTACAACCACCACGTCTAGCCACTACACCCCACGTCTAGCCACTTCTCCAACGTCTAGCCACTACACCCCCCCCCCGTCTAGCCACTACTACCCTCAACGTCTAGCCACTACACTACACGTCTAGCCACTACACCCCACGTCTAGCCACTACACCACACGTCTATCCACTAAACTACCACGTCTAGCCACTACACCCCACGTATAGCCACTATACCCCACGTCTAGCCACTACACCCCACGTTTAGCCACTACACCCCACGTCTAGCCACTACACCCCACGTCTAGCCACTACACTACCACGTCTAGCCACTACACCCACGTCTAGCCACTATACCCCACATCTGGCCACTAAACTACCACGTCTAGCCACTACACCCCACGTCTAGCCACTAAACTACCACGTCTAGCCACTACACCCCACGTCTAGCCACTACACCCCACGTCTAGCCACTACACCCCACGTCTAGCCACTACACTATCACGTCTACCCACTGCACCCCACGTCTAGCCACTACACCCCACATCTGGCCACTAAACTACCACGTATAGCCACTACACCCCACGTATAGCCACTAAACTACCACGTCTAGCCACTACACCCCACGTCTAGACACTACACCCCACTTCTAGCAACTACACCCCACGTTTAGCCACTACACCCCACGTCTAGCCACTACACCCCACGTCTAGCCACTACACCCCACCTTTAGCCACTACACCCCACGTCTAGCCACTACACCCCACGTCTAGCTACTAAACTACCACGTCTAGCCACTACATCCCACGTCTAGCCACTACACCACCACGTCTAGCCACTACACCCCATGTCTAGTCACTACACCCCACGTCTAGCCACTACACCCCCCGTCTAGCCACTACACCTCACGTCTAGCCACTACACTATCCCGTCTAGCCACTAAACTACCACGTCTAGCCACTACACCCCACGTCTAGCCACTAAACTACCACGTCTAGCCACTACACCCCACGTCTAGCCACAACACCCCACGTCTTGCCACTATACCCCACGTCTAGCCACTACACCTCACGTCTAGCCACTAAACTACCACGTCTAGCCACTACACCCCACGTCTAGCCACTATACCCCACGTCTAGCCACTACACCCCACGTCTAGCCACTACACCTCACGTCTAGCCACTACACCCCACGTCTAGCCACTACACTACCACGTTTAGCCACTACACCCCATGTCTGGCCACTAAACTACCACGTCTAGCCACTACACCCCACGTCTAGCCACTAAACTACTACGTCTAGCCACTACACCCCACGTCTAGCCACTACACCCCACGTCTAGCCACTACACCCCACGTCTAGCCACTACACCCCACGTCTAGCCACTACACCCCACGTCTAGCCACTACACCCCACGTCTAGCCACTACACCCCACGTCTAGCCACTAAACCACCGCAGCTCCACCAGCTGGCAGACAGCCAGAGTCTAGCCGCTAAACCACCGCGGCTCCACCTGCAACCAGTATGACATGTCAGTCGCGTGGTCTTGTTAGATGTGCATGCACCCAGCGTCTAAAATAGGTGGTTATAGTCAGCATATGTGCACTCTGGCATCCGCTGACCTGATAGAAAGAGAGCACTTACGGATATGTTTCGAGTGTCATACTGTTGCTTTGTTAACCAGTAAACAGTCGCAATAGAACCAGACACTGTTATTAACTAGTAAACAGCAACATATGTAACCAGATACAGTTATTAACAATCAAACAGTAACACATAGAACCAGATATCATTATTAACCATTAAACAGTCGCTTAAAAGTTGCTTAAAAGTCCACAGGGTCAACTTCATTACACAGGTTTAAAAAAAACAAAAAAAACATCCCATATGGCTCAATCTCTTTCCGCAGCACGGGCTGCCGAAAGTGTCGCACAAAACACGAACTCCGTAGTTCCAGCGACGACCCCCAGGAGTCTCCGAAGAGTGCACTCGAGAACGAAAGGACGCTGCCCGGAATCGAACCCACAACCTTCGGAGCCCGAGTCAGACTGCTTGACCACTTCGCTACGGAGACTCCCAACCATTAAACAGTAACATATAGAACCAGACACAGTTATTACCCATTAAACAGTAACATATAGAACCAGACACAGTTATTACCCATTAAACCATTTTAATAAACATAATAAACAGTTATTAACATTTAACCTAGGAACAGAGGCCAAAGCAAAGCTGTTACAGATCTTCAATACCACCTGGAACTGAGGCAGTGTTCCACAAGCCTGGAGAGAAGCAATCATGATACCTCTCCTAAAATCAGGGAAAGATAGTTCCATTGCCTCCAGCCACAGACCAATTAGCCTCACCAGCTGTCTCTGCAAAACATTGGAGCGATCACCAATCACAGACTGCAGTGGTATATTGAAAGTGAAAACATCCTTGTGCCACAACAGGTTGGCTTTAGGCAGTGCTACTCTACGGAAGATCAGATAACCTACCTCTCTCAATAAGTTGAGGATGCATTCCAAGAGAAGAAGTTGGTACTTGCGGCTTGGATAGATCTGAAGAAAGCCTTTGACAAAGTCTGGAAAGAAGGTCTGATGAGGAAACTGAGAAACTGCAAAGTCAATGGAAGAATGTACAAATGGATGAAAGCATACTTGTAAAACAGAAGAGCCCGAGTACAGTACTACATTAGTTATTTCAAGGGACACTACTGACAGTAGAATGACTGTACTGTGTAATGTAAACAATTGTTGTATTTATCTTGACCTTTTATAAATAAATTTTTTAAAAGAAATTATTTACGGTTATATGCCGGATAAAGAAGGGGTAATAATTTGTAGGCATCTTCATAGTTTCTGTAAAATTAATGGCTTTATTTTAGATCCGTGAAAATTTTCTAACGCATTTTTGCTATTTCTCTTTGATGTAACAGTCGGTGTTTTCTCCTTATGTTGTGCTACTTGAGTGACAATTTATTATAAAAGTAATTTTTTACGGCTTGTTTTACAGGCCAAATAATTTAAAAAGCATGTTGTTGTTGTTTAACCATCAAGAATGGTGATGACCTTTCATTTCATCCAGCGGGTTGAAAGTATGGAGCTGTGAGTTCTCATTGGCACCTTACCGTCTTGACAGACGATAGTTTGTGCTTCAAAAAGGCATAATAACTTTTACCCATGGCAGTAGCGAATGTGACTGATAAGGCCAATTCGCGCTGTAAATGTTCGTTCACATTGGGTGCATGTGAACACGTGGTCATTTCCACCATCATGCACCATCTTACGTCTCACACGCTCGGTGTGTGACTTATCTGCAATCATTTTCTTCTTTGCCTTTATTCCATTTCTGATGTTTGCCCTCCATGCAACACGTTCAGCGGCGACTTGCTCCCAATGTGCATTATCAGTCATGTCCCGCTTACACACATATTTGTATCGTAGTAGAGGCCGACCCTGAGATCTCTTACCCATCTGTAATTCACCAAAAAGATGTCCTTTGGTATTCTACCATCATCCATCCTCCTAAGATGTCCTATCCATCTAAGTCTACGAAGACTGAGCATGGAATAAACCGTCACACAACCTGATCTTTCCAATACTTCAGTATTTTTAATTTTGTCTTGCTACTTAATACCAAGAATTCTTCGCAGACATTGCATATGAAAGCTGTTTAAACGTTTCTCTTGGTGTGAGTAAGTTGTCCAGGTTTCACTGCCATAAAGAAGAGTACTAAGGACACAGGCTTGATAGACAAGGACTTTTGTTTTGGCAGTAAGCTTTCTGTTCTCCCAGACTCTTTTTCTTAACCTGTTCATTGTTGTTGCTGCTTTACCAATCCGGATGTCGATTTCCTGATCTAGGGATAATTTACTATTTACCACTGATCCTAGATATGTAAAATGGTCTACCATCTCTAGTTCGGCGTCGTCAATAAAGATTGATGGTACCCCATGTGCACCTTGTGACATAATCTGTGTCTTCTTTTTGCTAATTGTTAAACCAAATTCAGAACAAGCATTGGAGAATGCAGATAGTAGACATTGTAATTCTTCCTCAGAGTGGGTCGTAACTGCAGCATCATCTGCAAAAAGCAACTCTCTGTTCAGTACCCTCCTAATTTTGGTCTTGGCCTTCAATCTCTGAGCATTGTAGAGGCCGCCATCTGAGCGTGAGTGAATGTATATACCACCATCCTGATAACGAAAGGCATATTTCAGTAGAAGTGAAAAGTATATTCCAAAGAGGGTGGGAGCTAGTACACAACCTTGCTTAACTCCACTCTTGATTTCAAACTCTTCAGAAGTTGCACCATCAAACTTGATTATACCCTTCATGCCTGTGTGGAACGATTCCACAATGGACAGAAGAGTTGGTGGGCAGCCAATCTTCTTTAGTGCCTTGAACAGACCCTCACGACTGACCAAATCAAATGCCTTTGTGAGGTCGATGAAGGCAATAAACAGTGGTTGATTCTGTTCACGGCATTTTTCTTGCATTTGTCGCAATGAGAATATCATATCAATGGTAGACCGGTTCTGTCGAAAGCCACACTGTGATTCGGGGTAGACTTGATCTCCTAGGACTTGAAGTCTGCGCAGAACAATTCTGGCAAATACTTTTCCAACAATACACAGAAGTGAGATACCCCTATAGTTGTTGCAGTCGCTCCGATCGCCCTTGTTCTTGTACAGTGTTATGATGCTTGAATCTTTGAAATCCTGTGGGACTTGTCCTTCTCGCCAGCATAGCTCTATTAGCTGGTGGATCTGTAGAGTGAGTGTGTCTTGCCCACTCCTGATAACCTCTATTGGAATCCCATCCTTACCTGGAGCCTTCCCAGATGCAAATTCATTTATAGCACACTTAACTTCTGTTATGGTGGGAAGTGTGTCCAGGTGGTCAAGAGTTGGTAGAGCCTCTATGGCGTTGAGGGCATCATCCGCTAGTTTGGTCTCACTTGAGTAAAGCTCCAAATAGTGCTCTACCCATCTGTCCATCTGCTGTTTCTTATCAGTTATGATTTCTCCAGTCAAGGTTTTCAATGGTGCACTTCTTTTGATCATTGGACCACAGGCTTTCTTTATTCCTTCATACATGCTTCTGATGTTTCCCTTATCACTTGCGATTTGAATGGACTCACATAACTTGATCCAATAATCATTTGCACACTGCCTGGCAGCCTTTTGCACATCCTTCCTAGCTTGCTTTAGCTCACTCAGAGTGTTACGCGTTTATCTTTCATTGTTTCTTAAGAGAGCTATCTTCTTCTTATCAATCAAGGGTTGCAGACAGAGTCTGGCTGATTGCCGCAAACCAGTCCTGCCTCTGATGATCCACAGTGCCGTAAACCCCTACGGCAGTTTTATGAAGTTTCCTTAAGTTGACCCCACTTTTCATTTACTGTACAATTTTCTGGTGTATCAGTGAAAGCGTCTTCAAGTTGCTGTTGAAACTGAAAGCACTTTTCAGGATCGTGAGTGTTAATAATATTAATCCTGGGGCTAGATTTGTGTTTAGCTGTGTAGATTCTCTTTGGTCTCAGTCTAACCCTTGCAACAACCAAAGAATGATCCGTATCACAGTCAGCACTGTGGTAACTTCGAGTCAATGATATATGGTTCAGATGTTGTCTCCGTGTGATGATGAAGTCCAGCTGGTGCCAATGGCCGGATCTTGGATGTTTCCATGTGACCTTATGCATCTCTTTTGTTTTAAAAAAGGAGTTTGTAATACATAGGTCATTACTGGTGCAATGCTCCAGCAGCCTTTGCCCATTTTCATTCATGCGACCGATGTTGTATTTTCCAAGGCACACTGGCCATGAACTCGAGTCCTTGCCCACACGAGCATTGAAATCACCGAGCATATAAATGTAGTCAGATTTTGGAACTGCCTTGATCACGGAGTCTAACTCCTCATAGAACGAATCCTTCACATCATCAGAGGAATCGAGTGTCGGTGCATATGCAGTAATAATGGTGGCAAAACCACAAGAGGTTGCCAAGCGCAGGGATAATAGTCTTTCATTTCCTCCTGCTGGAATTTCAATCATTCCCAGTAGCGAATTCTTCACTGCAAAGCCCACACCGTGTTGCCTTTTTTCTGCCTGCCCTCTACCCTTCCTAAAAAGGTGTAATTGTTTTCCCTGAGTGACCCTTCCTCAGCGAGGCGAGTCTCCAGCAGGCCAGCAATATCAACGTTAAGACGATTGAGTTCGGCATAAATCACAGCCGTTTTTCTCACATCGTCAATATTGGTCAAGTCAGTGGAAAATCCTGGACACATGGTTCTCACGTTCCAGGTTGCAAGCCGTAGCTTGAGGTTTCTATTTTTCTTTTTATTAGTACCTGGTGCATTGGTTTTACAGCCTGCGATTCAGATTTTGTCCTAGCCCAAGCACCCATTGAAGCAGGCAGGCTGTGGCGGATCAGCACCCAATTGGCCGGGGCTGCCCAGCTTGAGGCGGGCGGTAGCTGATCAGTGACACCTGTAGGTGTCTCCCACCGTCAGAGGCAACGCGTGGCGCCCCATGTCTACGCCAATTGACAGGGACTTATAACCCGTAACAGTTGCCTCTCGCTTTGATTCCGAGACCGGTTAAGACCAGGGATGGAGTTATTGCCTCTCCATAGCACAAAGCCTGGGCTAAAATATAGAGATCATGTGTTGCCCATGCAGCATGATCCCTCTCTCGGCCTGCCTAGTTCACTCCAGAGGAAAGGTAACACCTCTACATCTGGAACAAGACAAGCTGCAGAAGCTGCCGGATCAGCAAAGTAATGCCCTAACTGTCCGCCTGTCGGAGCTTCGATCCTAGACCAGCCACCAACCAAGGCTTAGGGCCTGGTCTGCCCTACCATGACATTTTGTCTTTAGGTTGCATTTCCTCGCAGCAGGGTATCGCTTGTACCCTCCCAATTGCGCTCTTCCGCCCGAAGCCGTTGGCACAATGTGGGGTGTCGGGTTTGGTAAGCGCCGCCCAACGTTCGGTGCTAACAGAAAGCAGGTAGTATCGTCTACTATTATAGTTAAGATAGCACTTCTTCTTAAACATTTCAACCCGCAGATGTTGATTTTGCGTAAGTGTGATTTGGATAATGTCCAAGTTTGACATTGGTAGCATAGATTTGGTGTGAATGTGTTATTTATTATCTATGATTTTGCGGACGTAGGTATGTTTGGATGTTTCAGTCTGGGTGATAGTTGATATATAAGTGCACTTGCTTTTTGACATCTGATTTCAATTTCTCTGTCTATTCTACCATCATCTGTGATCATACTTTTTAAACATGTAAATTATATAATGTGTGTCAGAGGTGTGCTATTTATCAGTATATTTAGTCAACCGTGAGATATGCCAACCTGCATTCATTCAGATTTAGTTCAATCATTGGCACCTGGCCATCTTGACAGACAATAGTCTGCTTGAAGAAAAAAAGCATAATAACTACAAACCATGGCGGGGACCAGGGATGGAGTTATACCTCTCCAGAACACAAAGTCTCGGCAGTGACCAGGGATGGAGTTATACCTCTCCAGAACACAAAGTCTGGGCTGAATTTAGAGACCATGTGTTGCCCATATCGGGGACCAGGGATGGAGTTATACCTCTCCATAACACAAAGTCTGGGCTGAATTTAGAGACCATGTGTTGCCCATGGCGGGGACCAGGGATGGAGTTATACCTCTCCATAACACAAAGTCTGGGCTGAATTTAGAGACCATGTGTTGCCCATGGCGGGGACCAGGGATGGAGTTATACCTCTCCATAACACAAAGTCTGGGCTGAATTTAGAGACCATGTGTTGCCCATGGCGGGGACCAGGGATGGAGTTATACCTCTCCAGAACACAAAGTCTGGGCTGAATTTAGAGACCGTGTGTTTCCCATGCAGCATGATCCTTCTCTCGGTCTGCATAGTTTACTCAAGAGGAAATATAACACCAATACGTCTGGAACAAGACCAGCTGCGGAAGATGCCGGATCAGCAAAGCAATGCTCTAACTGTCCGCCTGTCTAAGCTTCGAATCTAGACCAGTTGCTAAGCAAGGCTAAGGGCCTGGTCTGCAATGCCATGATATTTACTATTAAAGTTGCATTTCCTCGCAATAGGATAAGGCTTGTACCCTCCCAATTGCGCTCCTCCACCCGAATCTGTAGGCACAATGTGGGGTGTCGGGTTTGGTAAGCACCGTCCAAAATTCGGCGCTATCAGAAAGCAGTTAGTACTGTCTATTGCCATACGGTAACTCAATCATATCTGACTCAGACCCGATATCCCAACGTTTGGCGGTAACAGAACGCAGCTAGTACCGTCTAATGTCATACGGTAACTCAATCATATCTGACTAAGACCAGACTACACTCAGTATTGATTTTTTTTCCGCATATCCTTTACAGGACATCGCTGTCAACATCAGCATCTTTCAGCTGATTGTTGATTTCTTGGCAAGATTACGCTCAGTAGTTTGCCATTGCTTTCTGAGCGACCAGCTCACATACCCTGTAAGTTACCGCCGCGGAGAGATCCGCTACCAATTCTCACGCACGTCACGTTACTCACGAAAGTATACATGATTACGGAGAAAATCGCTAACCCCTAGGCCAGGGAGTCCGGCCAGTATTGATTACTTTATGATAAACTACGCGTGATTTTGCTGTGAATAGTTGGCCTGCTGTGTGGTTCAGGTGTCCTGGTAAATCTATCAATCATATGCAGGAGCTGTGGGCTTCAGGTTCATTGTTGCCTGTGTCATGATCTTCCTGCTGTTGGTGATGTCCAGAGAGTTCACAGGTTCAGGTTCATTGTTGCCTGTGTCATGATCTTCCTGCTGTTGGTGATGTCCAGAGAGTTCACAGGTTCAGGTTCATTGTTGCCTGTGTCATCATCTTCCTGCTGTTGGTGATGTCCAGAGAGTTCACAGGTTCAGGTTCATTGTTGCCTGTGTCATGATCTTCCTGCTGTTGGTGATGTCCAGAGAGTTCACAGGTTCAGGTTCATTGTTGCCTGTGTCATGATCTTCCTGCTGTTGGTGATGTCCAGAGAGTTCACAGGTTCAGGTTCATTGTTACCTGTGTCATCATCTTCCTGCTGTTGGTGATGTCCAGAGAGTTCAAGAACCTGTGGATAGGCAGGTGGACGGAAGACCGTTTGTTGGCCAACACCTCCCTGACCAACACGACCATCTATAGCTCCTCGTCACGGATCTACGTGGCTGTTTATGCGGCAGCTCGTGCCCTCGAAGGTTGGTGCTCTTCGTGGTTTCTTATGGTTATTGGTGAGGCCAGTTTTAGTCATCCCTATGGCAGAGGTAGCCTTTTCCAAGATTGAAAACATACTGACCATTACAAAGATGTCAATTGCAACGTAGCTTCCCCCTCCTCCTTCTCTTCCTCCCAATCTCCTTCTTCTACTTGTGCTTCTTCTCTTCTTCTCTCACAAACATGCTCGGTCGTCTACTTCTGTCAATCATTAAATGCTAAATCACAAAAGTGTCCCAGCCTTTCAAGCCTTGTAGATATATGGTGCGATCTCTGTATCTGCACAGCCCAACCTGCACTAGATGGCTGATGTGATCAAGGTCACGCTGGCCGCCTTTACCTTCCACAATAGTTCCTATTACCCGGTGTAAGCTGTGCAGACCAGGTGCTCCAGATCCATGTAAAACTAGGCAGACCAGGTGCTCCAGATCCATGTAAAACTAGGTAGACCAGGTGCTCCAGATCCATGTAAAACTAGGCAGACCAGGTGCTCCAGATCCATGTAAAACTAGGCAGACCAGGTGCTCCAGATCCATGTAAAACTAGGTAGACCAGGTGCTACAGATCCATGTAAAACTAGGCAGACCAGGTGCTCCAGATCCATGTAAAACTAGGTAGACCAGGTGCTACAGATCCATGTAAAACTAGGTAGACCAGGTGCTACAGATCCATGTAACACTAGGCAGACCAGGTGCTCCAGATCCATATAAAACTAGGTAGACCAGGTGCTACAGATCCATATAAAACTAGGTAGACCAGGTGCTACAGATCCATATAAACTAGGTAGACCAGGTGCTACAGATCCATATAAAACTAGGTAGACCAGGTGCTACAGATCCATATAAAACTAGGTAGACCAGGTGCTACAGATCCATATAAAACTAGGTAGACCAGGTGCTACAGATCCATATAAAACTAGGTAGACCAGGTGCTACAGGTCCATGTAAAACTAGGTAGACCAGGTGCTACAGATCCATGTAAAACTAGGTAGACCAGGTGCTCCAGATCCATGTAAAACTAGGTAGACCAGGTGCTCCAGATCCATGTAAAACTAGGTAGACCAGGTGCTCCAGATCCATGTAAACCTAGGTAGACCAGGTGCTCCAGATCCATGTAAAACTAGGTAGACCAGGTGCTCCAGATCCATATAAAACTAGGTAGACCAGCTGCTACAGATCCATGTAAATGTCATCGTTGTCATTATTCTAATCATCCCTGACATCAGTATTACTTTTATTGTTGTTACCGTATTATTATTATTAATATTATTATTATTATTATTATTATTATTATTATTATTATTATTATTATTATTATTATTATTATTATTATTATTATTATTATTATCACCATTCTCTACTACCTAATCGTGTACTACCGCTGTCAACAGCAATATTCCTGAAATTATTGTCAATATTCTCATCATCATCATCATGATTATTTCCCACAGTCCTGGCGGTATTTGTCTTCATCATGTTTGTTCAGCACAGAACCTATCAGGCTGCCAATCATCTCCACGGCTAGCTACTGGCCAACGTGCTGCGCCTGCCCATGTCATTCTTTGATACCACGCCCACAGGTAACTGACCCGCTGTCCACGTGTGGTGACACCTGGTCTAGTTGTTCCTGCTTATACATGTTCCTGCTTATACATGTTCCTGCTTATACATGTTGCTGCTTATACATGTTCCTGCTTATACATGTTGCTGCTTATACATGTTCCTGCTTATACATGTTCCTGCTTATACATGTTCCTGCTTATACATGTTCCTGCTTATACATGTTGCTGCTTATACATGTTCCTGCTTATACATGTTCCTGCTTATACATGTTCCTGCTTATACATGTTGCTGCTTACTGATTGATAGATTATATCTCTTTCTACATGTTAATGTTTTCTGTTTATTTACTGTGTCTGGTTCTATATGTTAATGTTTTCTGTTTATTTACTGTGTCTGGTTCTATATGTTACTGTTTTCTGTTTAATAACTGTGTTTTGTTCTATATGTTACTGTTTTCTGTTTAATAACTGTGTTTTGTTCTATATGTTACTGTTTTCTGTTTAATAACTGTGTCTGGTTCTATATGTTAATGTTTTCTGTTTATTTACTGTGTCTGGTTCTATATGTTAATGTTTTCTGTTTATTTACTGTGTCTGGTTCTATATGTTAATGTTTTCTGTTTATTTACTGTGTCTGGTTCTATATGTTAATGTTTTCTGTTTATTTACTGTGTCTGGTTCTATATGTTAATGTTTTCTGTTTATTTACTGTGTCTGGTTCTATATGTTACTGTTTTCTGTTTAATAACTGTGTTTTGTTCTATATGTTACTGTTTTCTGTTTAATAACTGTGTTTTGTTCTATATGTTACTGTTTTCTGTTTAATAACTGTGTCTGGTTCTATATGTTAATGTTTTCTGTTTATTTACTGTGTCTGGTTCTATATGTTAATGTTTTCTGTTTATTTACTGTGTCTGGTTCTATATGTTAATGTTTTCTGTTTATTTACTGTGTCTGGTTCTATATGTTAATGTTTTCTGTTTAATAACTGTGTCTGGTTCTATATGTTAATGTTTTCTGTTTATTTACTGTGTCTGGTTCTATATGTTAATGTTTTCTGTTTATTTACTGTGTCTGGTTCTATATGTTACTGTTTTCTGTTTAATAACTGTGTTTTGTTCTATATGTTACTGTTTTCTGTTTAATAACTGTGTCTGGTTCTATATGTTAATGTTTTCTGTTTAATAACTGTGTCTGGTTCTATATGTTACTGTTTTCTGTTTATTTACTGTGTCTGGTTCTATATGTTACTGTTTTCTGTTTAATAACTGTGTTTGGTTCTATATGTTAATGTTTTCTGTTTAATAACTGTGTCTGGTTCTATATGTTACTGTTTTCTGTTTAATAACTGTGTCTGGTTCTATATGTTACTGTTTTCTGTTTAATAACTGTGTCTGGTTCTATATGTTAATGTTTTCTGTTTAATAACTGTGTCTGGTTGTATATGTTACTGTTTACTTATTACTAACTGTGTATGTTCTATATGTTAACTGTTTTATGGTTAATAAATGTGTCTGGTTCTGTATGTTACTGTTTAATGTTCTTCTTCTTCTTTCGTTCGCTTGAAATATGTCTATAGCTGCAATGTTGTCTCTTGTATGAATCTAACAGTCTTTTTTAATTCACTCAGCTGTCCATAGAGTTTATTTTCCACTGTTGTCTCTCTAGGCCAGAAGGTTTGCCTAGATATGTTATATTTTGGGCAATCCTGGAGTATGTGCTCTGCTGTCTACGGCGCCAAACCACATGTGCACATGGTTGAGTTACCAATCTTGAATTTTGTATACATGTGGTTGCGTAATCTATTGTGTCCTGTTCTGAGGCGCAGAATAATGACTTGTTCTGGTCTGTCCATAATATGGTAGTCACCTTGAGCAGGGTTTGGTGGCCTTCTGACTGATTTGATCATTCTTTTCTTTTGGTGGTATTAACGGGCACATCAGGCTGTTATTCTTTTGCTCCTTCCTTAGCCAATCGATCAGCTCTGTCATTTCCGGGTGCTCCACAGTGGGATGGTATCCACTGTATGGTGACCTTATGCTGACTGCTAAGTTCAGAAAGTAGTGTCCTTAGTACTGGCAATTTCCCAGACAGGAGCGCCTCGAGTACTGATTTTGCATCTGTCAATAGCACCACAGGTTGTGTACCATGGCTGGTATTTTGTAATTTCTCTGTTACTATCTTGATTGCCTCAATGTCAGCATCATAGTTATGGCAGTACTTTCCTGTTTGTACTTTTGCCGTGTCCTTAGTATTATTTGGGTATTATATGTACACTCCCGTTCCTCCATTTCGAACAGCATTTTGTGCTGACCCAACTGTGAAGACTCGGATCCAGAGGTCCTGTGGGTATTCGTCATCAGGGAAGCTGAGAGTGGCTGTTCTGCGCTGCACACTGTTCTATTCTTCCTTGTCAAATAATATTCATGTCACTTTTGTCTGGATTTGTAGTGATAGTCTATGTTCATCTTTCCATGGAGTTCGCTCTGGGATAGTTGTCAAGGGGATAGCAACTATGGGCAGATCGGTGGTTTCTCTGCAGTGTCGTTTGGCCTGGTGGATAAAACTACTTCTTTTCAACCGCCCAATAGCTAAATTTTCAAATCGGTTCTTCATAAGGTGGCCTGGCAAGCTGACGAACTTTTCTGCGTGTATTAGTGTTTTCGTATCTCTGCGCTCTCTCAGTGCTTGTGTCCTCCCCACTTTCTCAATTGCTACTATAGGGGCTGATCTCATCCCTCCTGTGGTGACTCTACGTGCTTGATTTTGCACCTTGTCCAGCTCTTGTAGTGTGGTTTTTGATGCTGAACACCATGCAATTGACCCATATTCCAGGTGTAGTCGTATGCTCTGTTGATAAACTTTGCTAAGTATTTTCCCATTGGCTCCCCATGTGGTTCCACATTGCTTTCTCAGGATGGCTATTTTCCTTCTGGCGTTTGCTACTGCTGTTTTGATGTGTTTTCTCCATGGTATGTTGGTTCTTTATCTTCTCTTAGGGGCGTTCCATTTATCTGGTTGATCCCTGCCTTTTGTTTCGGAGAGAGGGTAAATAGAGTGGTGCTGCACTTGTCAGTGTTTATGCTGACACACCATCTATCCGCCCATGCAACAAATGGATCTACAGCTCTTTATAGCGATATGGTGGCCACTGATGCATGTTCATTTGTGCTCCACAAAACCAGGTCATCGGCGTACATTGCCGCTTTAATTCCATACAGTAGATTAGCAACAAGATCATTGATGAAGATTAGAAAAAGTGTGGGGGACAAGACTCCGCCCTGGGGAACATCGTGGCGCAGTTGTACTTTCTTGCCCTTGAGTCCGTCTATCTGTACTCGGGCTCTTCTGTTGCGCAAGTAAGCTTTCACCCATTTGTACATTCTTCCATTGACTTTACAGTTTCTCAGTTTCTTCATAAGACCTTTTTTCCAGACTTTGTCAAAGGCTTTCTTCATATCTAAAAAAGTCGCTTAAAAGTCGACAGGGTCGACTTCATTGCACCGGATTTTATCCCATATGGCTCGGTCTCTTTCCGCAGCGCAATGCACGAACTCCGTAGCTCTAGCGACGACCACAGGAGTCTTCGAAAAATTTAACTCGTAAACCGAAGGGTGCGGCCCGGAATCGAACCCACAACCTTCGGAGCCCGAGTCAAATGGCTTGACCACTTCGCCACGGAGACTTCTTCCGTGACCGGCGAGTGACTGAAAGGTGAACGCAGGATTTGGAATGCGTCCACAACTTCTTGAGAGAGGTAGATTGTCTGATCTTCCGTAGAGTAGCACTGCCTAAAGCCAGCTTGCTGTGGGCCAAGGATGTTTTTACTTTCAATATACCACTGCAGTCTGTGATTGATGATGCGCTCCAGTGTTTTGCAGAGACAGCTGGTGAGGCTAATTGGTCTGTAGCTAGAGACAATGGAACTGTCTTTCCCAGATTTTAGGAGGGGTATCGTGATTGATGGACAAAAGAAAACAGAGTAAAAATGACAAACAAGAATACGCTAAGATAAATAAAGAAATAAAAGATAAATGTGGGAAGGCTAAAGAAAGTTGGTTAAACGAGCAATGCAAAAAAATTGAATTAAATTCCATTAAAGATACAAAAAATATGCACAGACAAATCAGTGAGCTTACAGGAAGAAAAATAAGAATAATACAGGGTGTTTGAAATCAAAACAGGAAAGATAATATTAGAGGAAGATGCCTATAAGGATGAGGTGGAACGAGTATATAAGAGAATTATTTGAAGGAGAAAGGGGAGAATTAACAGACGGTAGTAACTTAGAAGGTCCACCTATTCTGAAAGAAGAAGTCGCTGACGCTATAAAACGTATGAAGAAAGGAAAAACAGCTGGGCCAGATGAAATCACAATAGAAGAATTAGAAGTATTGGGAGAATTTGGAGTAGATATATTAACCAAAATGTTGAATGATATTTACAGCAGTGGATATTTACCCAGTGATATGCTGAAATCTGTATTTATAGCTATACCAAAAAGACCAGGAGCAATTGATTGTGAAGATTTTCGTACAATTAACCTTATAAACCATATCACTAAGCTTCTACTCAGAATCATAATGAGAAGAACCAAAAAGAAAACAAAAATGGAAATTAGTGAAGAACAGTATGGATTTGTGGAAGGAAAGGGCACAAACAATGCAATTTATACATTACGGACACTAATAGAAAGATCAATAGAGAAACAGAGAGACATATATTTGTGCTTCATAGATTATACTAAGGCATTTGATAAAGTAAAACATGATGAACTGATTAAAATGTTGGAAGATATCAACACTGATGGAAAAGATTTAAGAATATAAAGAATAGTTTACTGGAACCAAGTAGCAGCAATTAAAATGGGAAATAAAGAGGGTAGTTACGAACAGATAAAGCTAGGAGTACGACAAGGGTGTGTCTTGCCACCAGATCTTTTGTCCCTATATAGCGAAGTAATAATGAGAGAGATCAAAGAGATGCCAGGAATACTAGTTGGAGGTTATAATATAAATAATATACGCTATGCAGATGACACAGTATTGGTGGCCGATAATTCAACAGACCTACAACAATTATTAGACGTTGTAGTAACAGAGAGTACAAGGAAAGGACTCTCCTTGAATATCAAGAAAACAGTAACAATGGTAATATCAAAGAAAATGGTGACACAAAAATGTGACATAGAAATAGAAGGTAAAATCCTTAACCAAGTTGATAATTTTAGATACCTAGGGGCACTTATAACATCAGATGGAAGATGTACAACAGAGATTAGGAGCAGAATAGGGCAGGCAAAAGCCGCATTTCAGAAATGAAGAGTATCTTATGCAATAAGTCACTATCACTGAATGTAAGAAAGAGAGTGCTGAAATGCTATGTAGAACCAGTTTTGCAGTATGGCAGTGAATCTTGGAATGTAAATGAACAAATTAAGAAGAAATTAGAAGCGACAGAGATGTGGTTCCTGAGACGAATGTTGCGAATTCCTTGGACTGCCAGAGTAACTAACGACGACTGAATGAAACAGGCTAATGAAACTAGAACATTATATACAACAATAAGACAGAGACAAACATCTTTCTTCGGTCATGTGATGAGAAGAGAGGCATTGGAGAACATCGTAACAACTGGAAAGATCGAGGGGAAGAGAGGCAGAGGTAGACCAAGAGAAATGATGCTGGACGGATTGAGACGGTGGCACGGAGGAATATCAGCAGCAGAGTTGATCCAGAAAACCAAAGACTGAGATCAGTGGAGAGCCATGAACGCCTACGCCAGCCGGCACGGCACTTGATGATGATGATGATCATGATTGCTTCTCTCCAGGCTTGTGGAACACTGCCTAAGGTCCAGGTGGTATTGTCCTTTACAGGACATCGCTGTCAACATCAGCATCTTTCAGCTGATTGTTGATTTCTTGGCAAGATTACGCTCAGTAGTTTGCCATTGCTTTCTGAGCGACCTGCTCACATGCCCCTACGTTACTGACGCGGAGAGAACCGCTACCGATTCTCGCGTATGTCATGTTACTCGCGAGAGTATACGGGATTACGGAGAAAGTCGTGTAACCCCTAGACCAGGGAGTCCGACTATCCACACTCTACTAATGAAAAATCAGATTCTCTGGGCTGGTCAGTTAACTCGCATACCAGATCACAGGTTTCCTAAACGATTTTTTGCGGTGAGCTGCGTTGTGGTAAACGCTCCCAAGGCGGCCAGAGGAAACGCTTTAAAGACACTCTGAAAATCTCACTGGATGCTTTTGGAATTCATCTTGTTACCTGGGATACTGCTGCTAAAGACCGTAATTCATGGCGTACATCAATACATAAGGGTGCAGTCATTTGTGAAGCAATCAGGACTGCAAAAGCTGTGAAGAAAAGACAGAACAGAAAAACCACTGCAGGAAATCCTCCTCCAGAAACGTCAAGCACTTCTACATTGTTAAAGAACATTTCGAGCCAAAATAGGCCTTATCAGCCATCTTAGAACTCACGGCTCCATACTTTCAACCCCACTGGATGAAATGTATGGTCATCATCATTCTTGATGGACAAACCAGGTCCAGGTTCATTTTGCGAAAAAAATCAAAACTTCCGACCTTCTCTCAACCAGCCTATGTGGAATCGGTTATAATACTAAGGGACAAACAACAACAACATGCTTTTTAAGTTATTTTGGCCTGTAAAACAAGCCGTCAAAAAATTTGTTTCGCAATAAATTATCGTTTCAATGCCATAAAATAGTAAGTATAAAACACTGACTGTTACGTCGAAGATAAATAGCAAACATGAGTTAGAACATTTTCACGGATCTAAAATAAGCCATTATTTTTACAGAAACTATGAAGATGCCTACAAATTATTATCCCCTTATTTATCCGGCATATAACCGTAGATAATTTCTTTAAAATATTTATAAAAGGTGAAGATAAATACTACAATTGTTTTCATTACTTTGTACAGTCATTATACTGCCAGTAGTGTCCCTTGAAATAACTAATGTAGTACTGTACTCGTCGGGCTCTTCTGTTTTACAAGTATGCTTTCACCCATTTGTACATTCTTCCATTGACTTTACCTTTTCTCACTTTCCTCATCAGACATTCTTTCCAGACTTTGTCAAAGGCTTTCTTCAGATCTATCCATGCCGCAAGCACCAGCTTCTTCTCTTGGAATGCGTCCACAACTTCTTGAGAGAGGTAGGTTGTCTGATCTTCCGTAGAGTAGCACTGCCTAAAGCCAGCTTGCTGTGGGCCAAGGATGTTTTTACTTTCAATGTGCCACTGCAGTCTGTGATTGATGATGAGCTCCAGTTTTGCAGAGACAGTTGGTGAGGCTAATTGGTCTGTAGCTAGAGGCAATGGAACTATCTTTCCCTAATTTTAGGAGAGGTATCATGATTGCTTCTCTCCAGGCTTGTGGAATACTGCCTAAGTTCCAGGTGTTATTGAAGACCTGTAACAGCTTTGCTTTGGCCTCTGTTCCTAGGTTAAATGTTAATAACTGTGCCTATATCTATATGTTACTGTTTCATGGGTAATAACTGTGCCTATTTCTATATGTTACTGTTTAATGGGTAATAACTGTGTTTATATCTATATGTTACTGTTTAATGGGTAATAACTGTTTTTATATCTATATGTTACTGTTTAATGGGTAATAACTGTTTTTATATGTATATGTTACTGTTTAATGGGTAATAACTGTTTTTATATCTATATGTTACTGTTTAATGGGTAATAACTGTTTTTATATCTATATGTTACTGTTTAATGGGTAATAACTGTGTCTGGTTTTATATGTTAGTGTTTAATGGTTGGGAGTCTCCGTAACGAAGTGGTCAAGCCGTCTCACTCGGGCTCCGAAGGTTGTAGGTTCGATTCCGGGCCGAGTGCATTTTTCGGAGACTCCTGAGGATCGTCGCTGGTACTACGGAGTTCGTACTTTGTGTGACACTTTCGGCAGCCCGCACTGCGGAAAGAGATTGAGTCATATGGGATTTAAAAAAAAAAAAAAAACCTGTGTAATGAAGTCGACCCTGCCGACTTTTAAGCAACTGTTTAACGGTTAATAATGATATCTGGTTCTATGTGTTACTGTATGATTGTTAATAACTGTATCTGGTTACATATGTTACTGTTTACTAGTTAATAACAGTGTCTGGTTCTATTGCGACTGTTTACTGGTTAACAAAGCAACAGTATGACACTCGAAACATATCTGTAAGTGCTCCCTTTCTATCAGGTCAGCGGATGCCAGAGTGCACATATGCTGACTATAACCACCTACCGCTGGGTGCATGCACATCTAACACTACCACGCAGCCGACATGTAGTACCGGTTGCAGGTGGAGCCGCAGTGGTGTAGTGGCTAGACGTGGTAGTTTAGTGGCTAGACGTGGTGGTTTAGTGGCTAGACTCTGGCTGTCTGCCAGCTGGCCATGGCTTCCGTCCGCCATGGGACGGGTTCGCATCTTTGTAACACTGACCTGGGCTTCCAGGCCGACGCAGCCTCAAGTGGGGACCGGGGCCACCCAGCCTCAATGCCCGGGGAAGTGAATTTGGCTGTCGTGGCACTAACTACATCAGCCATCCAGTCCCACTGGTTCTGTCAACGTATGGGTTTAGCACCATATGCCCAATGCTAATTCATGTTAGGGGATCCACTACTGGACTTGCTAGTTGGAGATTGTGTTGTATGTTCCCATCCTCTGTTGAAGATTGTGTTGTGTGTTCCAGTCCTCTGTTGTAGATTGTGCTGTGTGTTCCCGTCCTCTGTTGTAGATTGTGTTGTATGTTCCCGACCTCTGTTGGAGATTGTTTTGTATGTTCCCGTCCTCTGCGGACTGCCGTCTGGTGTTGAGCTGGATTATTCACTACACGCGCAACGTTTGTTCATGGCTTGCGCTGGAACAGATTTGTCTATCTAAACACTGTCAAAGGAAGCGCCCCAGAAGTCAGTCTGTGGGAATTGGAATAACATAGGCCAACATTGCTTTTACTCCGGTTAGTAAAGTGATAATGGGGAACAGTGTCTTTCCTGTAGGGAAAGAAATGATTGCGAGAAACAGTGACTGTCTCTTGTTGACGGAATATCTTTGAGAAACAGTGACTTTGTCTTGTGAACGGAATATATTTGAGAAACAGTGACTTTGTCTTGTGGACGGAATATATTTGAGAAACAGTGACTTTGTCTTGTGGACGGAATATATTTGAGAAACCGTGACTTTGTCTTGTGGACGGAATATCTTTGAGAAACCGTGACTTTGTCTTGTGAGCGGAATATATTTGAGAAACAGTGACTGTGGCTTGTGAACGGAATATCATTGAGAAACAGTGACTGCCTCTTGTGAACAGAACGAACTAACGGACTAACGAACAGACTTTATTTTCAAAGGGTAACAAATTGGGCACACAGGCCCGTCTTACATTCGGCCCTTCCAATCACTCATCTTTCTTTCATCAACAGTCCATAGGAAAAAACATCGTCAAATGAATTTTGTAAACATAAACAATGCATATTACTATGTTATGAGACACATCCACCACCCATCCACACATCCCCCATTCACTCCAACTCCCCCACTCAACCACACACATAACCCACACACACATACATTCCCCCACCCATCCACCACATCCCTACACCTACACATCTCCCCACCCACACACACCTCTCACCCACCACATATCCCATCCACCCACACCCCAAGCACACCTACATTCCCCAACCCACACATCCCCCACCCACACACATCCACCCACACACACACATCTCCCCACCAACTCACATATCCCGCACCTACTCACACACAAATTCTGCACCCACCCACATAATCTCCCATCTCCCCCAGCCCTCTCACAGATCCTGAGACCACCACTACAAACATACCCCACGATCTTCTAACCTACACACACTCACCCACCCACATATCTTCTACCCACCCACACATCCTCTACCCACCCACCCCCAACCAAACATCCCTTATCCACACACCCTTATTCATATACAATCACCCACCCACACATCCTCGACCCAACCACACATCCTTCACCCACCTATCCCCCAACCACACACCCCTACCCATATACACACACATCCCCACCCCACACACAATCTCCCTACCCATACACACATCCCTCACACAGATCCCCACCCACCAACACATCCCCCATTCACAAACACACACCTCCCATCCACGCACACAACCCACACACACATCCCCAACCCATACACACATCCCTAGACACATGTACTTATCCCTCAACCACTAACACCCACACATCCCTTACCCACTCATCAACACATACATCTCTTATCTACCCACCCACACTCAAACAGCCCAACCACCCATCTAAACACACATCTCCCACCCTCATACACATCCTTCACCCACCCGCACACCCACCCACACCCCCACCCACCCACACACACATCCTTTATCCACACCCAGCTCCCCTCCCACACAACATCACACCCACACACATCCGAAAGACACATCCCTCACCCACACACACATCTCCCCACACATCTCCTACCCATCCACACATCCCCCAACTACAATCACCCTCACTACCCACACATACATCCTCCATCCAGCCACACACACCCCCACCCAGCCAGACATATCCCCCACACACACACACATCCCCAAATCCATCACCCACACCCATCACGCACCCCTCATTCAACCCACACGCATCCCCCACACCCCAACACACATTCACCCACACATCTCTCATCTACACACCCACACACACACACACCCCCTACCCATCCACCCAAACATCCCACACCCATACACATCCCTCACCCACATCCCCAAACCCACAACCACCCTCACCTGCACGCATCTCCCACCCACCACATATCCCCATACCCACATCTCCCCACCCACACATATATCCTCCACCCATCCATAACCAACCAACAATCATCCACCCACATATCCTCCTCCACCCACTCACCCACAACCACCTAGTCAAACACACATCCCCACCCACACACACATCTCCCCGCCAACTCATACATCCCGCACGTACCCACACACAAATCCCCCACCCATCCACACAATCCCACCCGCCCACCCCGTCCACCCACACATCCTGAGCCCACCCACACACATCACGAATCCACCCACACCACACATCCCCCCATCTCCCAACCTACTATTATGATCAAACTCCCACACTTTACACTACACATACAGTGACGATTGTCGTGAGCATTGTCGCAAAATTGTAAAGAAAATGGAGAAAAATTGTACATATACATTTTGTAGCTTAAATATTAGTGATGCAATTCATCTCTCTCTCTCTCTCTCTCTCTCTCTCTCTCTCTCTCTCTCTCTCTCTCTCTCTCTCTCTCTCTCTCTCTCTCTCTCTCTCTCTCTCTCTTCTCTCTCTCTCTCTCTCTCTCTCTCATCTTACACACACACACACATATATATATATATATATATATATATATATATATATATATATATATATATATATATATATATATACACACACACTCACACTCACACTCACACTCCCTTACTCTCTCACACTCACTAAATCTCTCACTCACTCTACAGTAGTGTGCATGCGAATATGTTATACATGATAAAATCAAGTGTCATACAAAATGATACCTCGTAATATGAAAGATGAGAATACATAAAATATATGGAATAGCATGTTACATGACATGAGTGCGTTCAACTCTCTCTCTCTCTCTCTCTCTCTCTCTCTCTCTCTCTCTCTCTCTCTCTCTCTCTCTCTCTCTCTCTCTCTCTCTCTCTCTCTTAGACATACACACACTCTCACACTCATTCACTCTCTCTCATTCACACTCACTAACTCTCTCACTCTACAGTAATTTACATGTGTTCATTCTATGCATGTTAAAATCAAGCGGCATTCAAAATGATAATATGAAAATGAGAATACACAAAAAAATATGGAATAGCATGTTAGATGCCATGTGTGCGCTCAACTCTCTCTCTCTCTCTCTCTCTCTCTCTCTCTCTCTCTCTCTCTCTCTTCTCTCTCTCTCTCTCTTCATCTCTCTCTCTCTCTCTTCTCTCTCACACACACTACACACACACCCACAAACAACATACACACGCAAATATACACATATACCCCGCACATACACACCTACACACATCCACACCCGCATAAACATACTTACGCATACGTACTCACATAACACATGAATACACACTCCCTCGCATACACTGCATGCATGCACACTTACACACACGCACATACACGAGCACACACACACATACATACACATATATACACAACACATAGATATAAACACGTATAAACACACATTATCGCACACCTTAACATACGTACAGACATACACAAACACTCAAGCACACTCACATACACAAATGTACACACACATATACATCCATACACACATACGACATGCACACACACATACATCCACACACACATACATCCACACATATAAATACACACACACACACACACAAACACACACACACACACACACACATGGAGAAGAGAAACCGTGACGTTGCCTTGTGAACGGAATATCTTTGAGAAACCGTGACTTTGCCTTGTGAACGGAATATCTTTGAGAAAAAGTGACTTTGTCTTGTGAACGGGATATCTTTGAGAAACAGTGACTTTGTCTTGTGAACGGGATATCTTTGAGAAACAGTGACTTTGTCTTGTGAACGGGATATCTTTAAGAAACCGTGACTTTCTCTTCTGAACGGAATATCTTTGAGAAACTGTGACTTTCTCTTGTGGACGGGATGTCTTATTATCTTTAAGAAACAGTGCCATTTCTCGTAAAGACGAAATTGCTTTAAGGAACAGTGTCTTTCCTCCAAGGTACAAAGTTTGTAAGGAATAGTGTCTTTATTATTGTGGACGGAATATCTTTAAGAAATAGTCTTTCCTCTTGTCGATGGAAGATCTCTGGGGAACAGTGCCTTTCCTCTAAGAAATGGAGTTTGTGATAAATAGTACCTTTACTCTTGTGACCCAAATAACTTTAAGAACAGTGTCTTCCCTCATGTGGACATAATATCTTTAAGGAATAGTGCCTTTCTTCTTGTGGCCGAAATATCTTTAAGGAACAGTGCCTTCTATCTCGTGGATAAAATACCTCTGGGGAGCAGTGCCTTCCTCGTGTGGCCGAAATATCTTTAAGGATCAGTGCCTTTCCTCTAGGGAATGAAATATCTGAGGGGAACATTGCCGATCCTTCAAGGAACAGAATTTTTTTTAAGAAATAGTGTCTTTCGTCTTGTGGGCGGAATATCTTTGGGGAACAGTGTCTTTCCTCTAGGTAAATGAGTATCTGTGAGGAAGAATAACTGTCTCTAGGTGACAGAATCGGTTGACCAGTGTGTGAAGGCACTCCATCATGTGTGACATGTCCTCCCAGTTGACCAGTATGCGAGGGCACTCCAGCATGTGTGACATGTCCTCCCAGTTGGCCAGTGTGCGAGGGCACTCCAGCATGTGTGACATGTCCTCCCAGTTGGCCAGTGTGCGAGGGCACTCCAGCATGTGTGACATGTCCTCCCAGTTGGCCAGTGTGTGAGGGCACTCCAGCATGTGTGACATGTCCTCCCAGTTGGCCAGTGTGTGAGAGCACTCCAGCATGTGTGACACTGTTCTCCCAGTTGGCCAGTGTGTGAGAGCACTCCAGCATGTGTGACATGTCCTCCCGGTTGGCCAGTGTGTGAGAGCACTCCAGCATGTGTGACACTGTTCTCCCAGTTGGCCAGTGTGTGAGAGCACTCCAGCATGTGTGACATGTCCTCCCAGTTGGCCAGTGTGTGAGAGCACTCCAGCATGTGTGACACTGTTCTCCCAGTTGGCCAGTGTGTATGAGCACTCCAGCATGTGTGACACTGTTCTCCCAGTTGGCCAGTGTGTGAGAGCACTCCAGCATGTGTGGCACTGTTCTCCCAGTTGGCCAGTGTGTGAGAGCACTCCAGCAATGTGTGACACTGTTCTCCCCAGTTGGCCAGTGTGTGAGAGCACTCCAGCATGTGTGACACTGTTCTCCCAGTTGGCCAGTGTGTGTGAGCACTCCAGCATGTGTGACACTGTTCTCCCAGTTGGCCAGTGTGTGAGAGCACTCCAGCATGTGTGACATGTCCTCCCAGTTGGCCAGTGTGTGAGAGCACTCCAGCATGTGTGACACTGTTTCTCCCAGTTAGCCAGTGTGTGAGAGCACTCCAGCATGTGTGACACTGTTCTCCCAGTTGGCCAGTGTGTGAGAGCACTCCAGCATGTGTGACATGTCCTCCCAGTTGGCCAGTGTGTGAGAGCACTCCAGCATGTGTGACACTGTTCTCCCAGTTGGCCAGTGTGTGAGAGCACTCCAGCATGTGTGACACTGTCTCACAGTTGGCCAGTGTGTGAGAGCACTCCAGCATGTGTGACAATGTTCCTCCCAGTTGGCCAGTGTGTGAGAGCACTCCAGCATGTGTGACACTGGGCTCCCAGTTGGCCAGTGTGTGAGAGCACTCCAGCATGTGTGACACTGTTCTCCCAGTTGGCCAGTGTGTGAGAGCACTCCAGCATGTGTGACATGTCCTCCCAGTTGGCCAGTGTGTGAGAGCACTCCAGCATGTGTGACACTGTTCTCCCAGTTGGGCCAGTGTGTGAGGAGCACTCCAGCATGTGTGACATGTCCTCCCAGTTGGCCAGGTGTGTGAGAGCACTCCAGCATGTGTGACACTGTTCTCCCAGTTGGCCAGTGTGTGAGAGCACTCCAGCATGTGTGACACTGTTCTCCCAGTTGGCCAGTGTGTGAGAGCACTCCAGCATGTGTGACACTGTTCCTCCCAGTTGGCCAGTGTGTGAGAGCACTCCAGCATGTGTGACACTGTTCCTCCAGTTGGCCAGTGTGTGAGAGCACTCCAGCATGTGTGACATGTCCTCCCAGTTGGCCAGTGTGTGAGAGCACTCCACATGGTGACATGTCCTCCCAGTTGGCCGTTGTGAGAGCACTCCCATGTGTGACAGTCCCCGTTGGCCAGTGTGTGAGAGCACTCCAGTGTGACATTGCTCCCAGTTGGCCAGTGTGTGAGAGCACTCAGCATGTGTGCATGTCTCCCAGTTGCCAGTGTGTGAGAGCACTCCAGCATTGAACTGTTCCAGGGACTGTCTCTCATTGCCATGGAGGACTCCAGCATGTGTGACACTGTCCTCCCAGTTGGCCATGTGTGAGGACTCCAGCATGTGTGACACTGTTCTCCCAGTTGGCCAGTGTGAGAGCACTCCAGCATGTGTGACACTGTCTCCCAGTTGGCCAGTGTGTGAGAGCCTCCAGCATGTGTGACACTGTCCTCCCAGTTGGCCAGTGTGTGAGAGCACTCCAGCATGTGTGACACTGTCCTCCCAGTTGGCCAGTGTGCGAGGACACTCCAGCATGTGTGACACTGTCCTCCCAGTTGGCCAGTGTGTGAGAGCACTCCAGCATGTGTGACATGTCCTCCCAGTTGGCCAGTGTGTGAGAGCACTCCAGCATGTGTGACACTGTTCTCCCAGTTGGCCAGTGTGTGAGAGCACTCCAGCATGTGTGACACTGTTCTCCCAGTTGGCCAGTGTGTGAGAGCACTCCAGCATGTGTGACACTGTTCTCCCAGTTGGCCAGTGTGTGAGAGCACTCCAGCATGTGTGACATGTCCTCCCAGTTGGCCAGTGTGTGAGAGCACTCCAGCATGTGTGACATGTCCTCCCAGTTGGCCAGTGTGTGAGAGCACTCCAGCATGTGTGACATGTCCTCCCAGTTGGCCAGTGTGTGAGAGCACTCCAGCATGTGTGACATGTCCTCCCAGTTGGCCAGTGTGTGAGGGCACTCCAGCATGTGTGACACTGTTCTCCCAAGGGATGCTGGGGATACATCTCAGATACTGCAACTTGAAGCACTCCAGCATGTGTGACACTGTCCTCCCAGTTGGCCAGTGTGCGAGGACACTCCAGCATGTGTGACACTGTTCTCCCAAGGGATGCTGGGGATACATCTCAGATACTGCTACTTGAAGCTATTCACAGATTCAATGCCAAACACAAAGTAGGTCAGGACCCAACAAAAATGGATGGCGGGAAGTGGGATGCAGGAGTGTGTCACGGTCATGACTCAGAAGTTGTTCATATGGTAGCAGACGTGTTGCATTATATGTCAAGTTTTTTTAAAGGGGTGGGGGGGGGGGGGGGCGCGGGGGTGTCATCATGGCCGAATGGATAAGAACGCGTTTTCTTAAACATCCGGTGTGCTGATGCCGAGGTAAGAGGTTCAACCTCTACACTGGACAGTTTGACTAAAATGTTGACCTATTATTCTTGACCTGGGGACGTAAATTAAGGTACCTCTGAAGTCGGAGTGGGTTCGCCTGCTGTCGAGGGACGCTGGTAATAGGGTAGATTAATCCACACACAAAATTCATTCTCGTATTACTTCAAGTGGTGTTATTGGACTACGTTTGGATTCAAAGAGAACTAGCGCCAAAACAAAACACAAACAAAAAAATTAAAGGGGTTTTATAGTGGAAACTACTGTATAAAAGCCAATGGCAGATACGGGAAGTCACGTACGACGATTAATCATCTCATGGCACGTTTACGTTCTTTCTCCAACTGGACATATCTGATTGACCAGTGGTCATTGTCTCATCCCCAGGTCGCATCATCAGCAGGTTCTCCAAAGGTATAGGCAGCGTGGACAGGCTGGACACACACACATACACACACACGCACATACACACACATGTACGCACACACACGCACATACACAAACACATACACACACGCACACATACATACACACACATTCACACATACATACACACATACACATGTACACACACACACATAGACATATACACATACACACACATAGACATATACACATACACACACATAGACATATACACATACACACACATAGACATACACACATACATACACACACACACACACACACATATATATATATATATTGTTGTGTATCCCTTACAGGACGTTGCAGTCAATACCAGCATGTTTTCAGCTGCTGTTGATGTACTAGGCAAGTGTTACGTTCAGTAGTTTGCCATTGCTTTCTGAACGACCGGCTCCCATACCAGCACGTTATAACACATAACACATCGCGACATGGTCTGCTGCACAAATCGGTCGCAGCTGAGCTTCGAACGCCTGGTACCCGGCACACGAACCACGTTCCAAAGCCTTTGGCCACGGAGCCGGCATATATATGTGTGTGTGTGTGTGTGTGTGTGTGTGTGTGTGTGTGTGTGTGTGTGTGTGTGCGCGCTGATTAATTGCTTAATAGGTCGATTAATTGGTTCATGAGAAAAGTTGATACAACTTATTGTTGTATCTGACTGACTGGTTGATTGATTGATTGATTGATTGATTGATTGATTGTAGCCTGTGTAATTACCCTCCTGACACACCCGCGTGTGCTGTCTTCCTTAGGAGATGTTAGATATTACATTACACACACACACACACACACACACACACACACTGATGTTAGATGTGTAGATATTCTGACTGTGTTCGCGTAGCACTGAATATGCCCTGGTCATCCCAGCATGCCCGACAGGTCTCCTGCGGATGTCCATGTCATCCCAGCATGCCCGACAGGTCTCCGGCGGATGTCCATGTCAGCCTTGTATGCCTGGCAGGATGTATTGGCCAGGTAATGCTAGGGACCGAGGCATTGGGCGAGTTAATTTGCTGACCCGGACGGTACTAATGTTGGCAGACTGGACACAGACTAGACACAGAGTGAACACAGGCTAGACACAGACTAGACACTGACTGGACACAGACTGTACATAGACTGGACACTGACTGTACATAGACTGGACACTGACTGTACATAGACTGGACACAAACTGTACATAGACTGGACACTGACTGTACATAGACTGGACACTGACTGACACAGATGACACTAACTATACATAGACTGGACACTGACTGTACATAGACTGGCCACTGACTGTACACAGATTGGACACTGACAGACACAGACTGGGCACAGATTGGACACTGACTGACACAGACTGTACTTAGACTGCACACTGACTGGACACACTCTGTACATAGACTGGACACAGACTGGACACATACTGTACATAGACTCGACATTGACTGGACACTGACTGACACAGACTGTACATAGGCTGGACACTGACTGTACACAGAATGGACACTGATTGACACAGACTGGGCACAGATTGGACACTGACTGACATGGACTGTACTTAGACTGAACACTGACTGGACACTGACTGACACAGAATGGACATTGAATGGACACTGACTGGACACAGATTGGATACTGACTGGACAGACTGGACACTGACTGGACACTGACTGACACAGACGTACATGGACTGTACACAGATTGGACACTGCCAGCACAAACTGGACACAGACTGTTCATAGACTGGACACAGACTGGACACTGACTAGACACAGATTGGACACTGACTGACACAGACTGTACATAGACTGAACACAGACTGGACACTGACTGTACATAGACTGTAATAGACTGGACACAGACTGTACACAGACTGTACATAGACTTACATAGACTGGACACTGACTGTACACAGACTGTACATAGACTGGACACTGACTGAACACAGACTGGACACTGACTGAACACAGACTGGACACTGACTGGACACAGACTGGACACAGACTGGACACATACTGTAAATAGACTGGACACTGACTGACACATACTGTAATAGACTGGACACTGACTGTACATAGACTGACACTGACTGGACACTGACTGCACATAGACCGGACACTGACTCTGCATAGACTGGACACTGACTGTATATAGACTGGACACTGACTGGACACAGACTGGACACTGACTGCACATAGACCGGACAATGACTCTGCATAGACTGGACACTGATTGTACATAGACTGGACACTGACTGTACATAGACTGGACATTGACTGACACAGACGGCACACTGACTGGCATAGACTGGACACAGGCTGGACACTGACTAACACAGACTTACATAGATTGGACACTGATTGACATAGACTGGACACTGACTGTACATAGACTGGACACTGACTGGACACTGACTGACACAGATTGTACGTAGACGGGACACAGAATGGACACAGAATGGACACAGCCTGTACATAGATTGGACACAGACTGGACACTGACTGGATTCTGACTGTCTGTCTGTCTCCTTGATTCACCCTCTTCTTCCCACTTTCTGTCTCACACATGTAACTACTTTAAGATGTCACCTGACTCCGCCACTGTTTCTCAGTACCTCTACACCGCCTCGGCTCGCCAACTCCGCCGCTGGAGCTCCAAGCACTCATCCCCGGCCAACACCCTCATCAAGGAAACTCTGAGTGGAGCAACTACGGTCCGCGCCTTCAGAACCCAGCAGCAGTTCATCTCCCAGCTGTCGTCGAGGTTGGAGGCCCACGGCAGGTTTCATTCCATGGCCACGTTTGTGTCCAGGTGGTTTTCTATCAGGTTGACTATTTTGTCGGAGCTGGTGGCCCTTGCTGCGGGCGTGTTGGTGGTCTCGCACGCCGAGACGTCTGCATCGATGGCAGGTCTCATTCTTATGTACTCTTCATCGGTGAGTTGTCCTCGGTGTCTGTGTTACTGTGTTATACGTTTACCTGTGTCTTAGACATAAATACGAGGGTTGTTCAAAAATCAACATCCGATTGGCTGGTAAAAATAAACCGATTCACATAGTGACACCGTTCATTGCTTGCATCATGTAGTAGTCTTTTAGCTCACTACACATCAACCGACAGTCGCATTTGTATCAATTTGGGAAATAGTTGAGGCTACTCAGACAGCTCATACATAAATCTGCATGTATTGGTTGGCGCTGATAGCAGTGGAAGAAAGAAGCAGAGACTAGAAACATACCAGACAACATAAATATTGCAAACTGAAGTTACCCTGCCGGAATTCGAACTGGACACTTGCAAATGAAGACAGCGCCTGGCTGCAGGAACACCTGTACTTCGAGGCATGACCAACTTGGCACTATGGGGACAAGTGGATGTTTCACCAGGCTAACAAAGACATCTTTCCTAGGGGTGTGTAGTTGGTCATGCGGCGAAGTACATATGTTCCTGCAGCGAGGCGCTGTCGCTTAAAACTGGCAGGTTCGAGTCCCGGTCGGTAACTATAGCTTTCAATTTTTATGTTGTCTAGTACGTCATCTAATGCCTCCTTCTTTCATCTACTTCGTCAAACAATACATGTGAATGTATTTATGATGTGTCTTAGATAGATATATCCATGGTGTTATGTGGTCATGTGATTGGACAGATACAGCTAGAAGCGGTAGAGACTGACCCAGAGAAATGATGCTGGATGGACTGGGACGGTGGCATGGGGAATATCATCAACAGAGTCGATCCAGAACATCGAGGACCGAGATCTGTGGGGAGACATGAACGCCTACGCCAGCTGGCAGGGCACATGATGATGATGGTAATGGACTTGATATCATTTCTGGACAAACTCAAGGGTGCTTACTCTTATCTGACGTGGTACCTTCTTCTCGATAACCGTGGGGCTACAAAAGGCAGCCTTTGCCATAGCGCTCGCCTATCGGCCTGGTGGCCAAGGGTTCGAATCCACATGTAGATGAATTTTTAAAATATCTAGGCACCTACAACTACACAATATAAAATATGTACTATAAAATGTTTTGGGAGTAAATACGATTGGTACCGCATTCACCACGTCATCCCTGGAGTGACGATTTGTCTATACAGGTCAGGGGCTAGCACCATATACCCATGCGCCCCCCCCCCCCCCCCCACACGAGACGTGTAAACGGGATCATTCTCTCTTACTTATAAGAAAGAGATAGAGAATGTTCTTCGGTCACGTACTGAGAAGAGAGGCAGCTGGATATATTTGTTGTTGTTGTTTGTCCATCAAGAATGATGATGACCATTCATATCATCCAGTGGGGTTGAAAGTACGGAGCCGTGAGTTCTAAGATGGCTGATAAGGCCTATTTTGGCTCGAAATGTTCTTTGACAGTGTGGACAAAGAATGCTTGACGTTTCTGGAGGAGGATTTCCTGCAGTGGTCTTTCTGTCCTGCCTTTTCTTTACAGCTCTTGCAGTCCTGGTTGCCTCATACATGACTGCACCCTTGTGTAATGATGCACGCCACGAATTTCGGTCTCTGGCTGCAGTCTCCCAGGTGTCATGATGAATTCAAAAAGCATTCAGAGAGATTTTCAGTGTCTTTAAAGCGTTTCCTCTGGCCGCCTTGGGAGCGTTTACCACAAAGGAGTTCGCTGTAAAAAATTCGTTTAGGGAGCCTGTGATCTGGCATGCGAGTCAAGTGACCAGCCCAGCGAATCTGATTCTTCATCAGTACAGTGTGGATACTGGGCATGTACGCTCTTTCTAGGACTTCAGTGTCTGGGATCTTGTCCTGCCATTTAATCTTCAGTAGCTTCCTTAGGCAGACTGTGTGGAAGTGGTTTAATTTCCTAGCGTGTCGCTGATAAACAGTCCAGGTTTCACAAGCATATAGCAGTGTGGATAATACAACTGCTTTGTAGACTTTTAGCTTTGTTTGCAGGTTTATTCCATTTCTGTCCCATACATTCTTGTACAGTCTGCCAAAGGCCACATTGGCCTTGGAGATTCTTGCATTCACTCCGTCATCAATTGTGGCAGCTTGTGACACGGTGCTGTCAAGATAGGTGAATTTGTCCACAACATTTAGTCTATGACCGTTCACCTTGATATTCGGCTCGGTGTGATTAATCCCTGAAGCTGGCTGGTACATAACTACAGTCTTCTCCAAGTTGATATTGAGCCCACAGTTGGCAGATTTGTTGTAGAGGTGGGAGAGGCACACAGATACTGGACACCTGAGACAGCGGCATGACGAGACCTCATTAATAGAATTGATCCAGACACAAAGAACCTAGATCTGAGGAGATGCATGAGTACCTACGCCATTTTAGCGGCGCACATGATAATGATGACAATAATGATGGGCCCATTAGTGATACACAAATTGGAGAGTGGAAAACAAGAAGCAACAAAGATATTTATGATCTGTTTAAGTCCCCGCTAATCACTGGTATCATGAAGGCTAATAGACTGCAATGGCTGGGGCATATAGAAAGAATTGAAGATAATAGGGAAACAAAATTCGCTTACACTCAGGAAATAAATGACCGTAGACCCCGAGGTAGACCAAGAAGACGGTGGAGAGATAATTTGCATACATATCTACAAGTACTTGGAATTACCGACTGGCAAGAGAAGGTCAACCAGAGAGACGAATGGAGACGGCTTGTATCTGCAGCAAAGAACCTCAATGACTCGGAACGTTGAAGAAGAAGAAGAAGAAGAAGAAGAAGAAGAAGAAGAAGAAGAAGAAGAAGAAGAAAGAAGAAGAAGAAGAAGAAGGAAGAAGAAGAAGAAGAAGAAGAAGAAGAAGAAGAAGAAGAAGCAGAAGCAGAAGCAGAAGCAGAGAAGAAGAAGAAGAAGAAGAAGAAGAAAGAAGAAGAAGAAGAAGAAGAAGAAAAAAAAAGAAGAAAAAGGAAAAAGAA
>JACEFZ010003384.1:290000-302168 GCA_014155875.1 Cepaea nemoralis | reverse complement strand
TAACCTGTGCAGCTGTGTTTACTCTGTAGTACGACTGTTGTGCCTAGAAAAAATACGCCCACGCAACGTCGGTATTCTTAGCTGGTTACTCATGGCGCTCGTGACACAAATCCAGTCAGACAACGCCTCTTCTGTTCTGTACGTTTTTCCCTGCTGTGTGTTGCTCCTGGTGCTGATGCTGATGATGATGATGCTGATGTGATGATGATGATGCGATGCTGATGATGATGATGATTGATGATGATGCTGTATGATGATGATGATGATGGAGAGCTGATGATGATGATGCGATGCTGGTGATGAGGATGCTGATGATGATGATGATGATGATGATGATGATGATGATGATGATGATGATGATGATGATGATGATGATGATGATGATGATGATGATGATGATGATGATGATGATTGAAAGAAACGTGTATATGCCTCCTGTGATCCAATTTTTCGTAGAATATCCTTAGGTAGTTTATAATCATGACATCATTTGCCATATCTTTTCATTCCATATCTAATAGTCAAAACAGCTGTCAAACTCTTGATGCTCAGATAGTTCCGCAATTTTGATTTTATAACTCCCATCTGACTGAAAATACGCTCCATGTCCGCATTAGAATGAGGTAAAATGAGCATAGTTGAAGCTAAATCTGTAAGATCTTGGAAAGGATTTTCACCGGTGGCATTCCTATATGAGGCTATTTCTGCCCACAGTCCAATTGTGTCAGAGGTCTGTGTCCACTGCATATGATGACGTTTTTTTCACACTGGAAATCGATGCGGGTGAGAGTAGCTGCATCTTCTATAAACATTTTAGCAAGATTCAATCTACAGGGCTTAATTGGCTGTAGACATTCAATTCCACTAAGACATGACATGGACTGCAACACTCGAACGCTATAGGGCAAACATAAACGCAACTGTCTCAACAGCTCTATTAAAAACTGGATGTACCTTCCACGAATTTCTTTCTCATGAGGAATCTTGTAACCTGCTATTTCTTTCTCAAACTCACAACCTAGATTGGGGTTAGGATCTAAATAATCTTGAATACCATCACTTTCTGTTATTTTTTCCCAGGAATAGCAATCTTTGAACTAATAGAATCAGTGCGTTGGACAAGATCGCTGAGTAGTTTTGTTGGATTCTGTATATCTGCTTCCAATTGCTTATTCACACTTTGAACTTCTCCCAGAATATGCTTGAGAAATATGAGATACACATAGTTTTTCATGTCGCTAGACATCTAATTTAGAAGTACTTGCTGTATAACAGCGCTCGTTGAGTCTTGCTATAATCAAAATGCGTTCTGAGCTCGACCACTGCTGCAATATTCTGACAATGGCAGATTGAATGGACATCCATTGTGTCTGGCTTAATTGAACAACCTTCAGCGGATATTGTCCATCATGTATTGAAGAAAAAAAGCGCCCTGTACTTTGCTTGACGAAGACTTGAGTGAGAAAACCAGTTATATGTTTCTCTAATCATGAACCTCTATGTTCCTGGGCAGACAAGCAGCTGCAGCATGTGATACTGCCAGCTGAAGGGAATGACATACACACCTAACTAGTACCAGATGAGGAACTTCGGTTTTTAATTTTGTATATACTTCATTGTTTACACCTGTCATGACAGATGCATTGTCAGTGCCGAGTGCAACTAGTCTTTGCAACTCTAGTCCATTCTTGTTTAAACAATCTTTTAACGCATTGCATATTGCCTGCGCGTTGCCGTCACTCACTTACTAAATCGTATTAAAGGGAGTTAAATTACTTGAATATTGCGCGGTAATGTACTAAGACTGTTTACTCCCTCGCTTCAGTTCAAATTCGGCTTTTTAGTGTTCCCAAAATGATTTTAAAGTATTTTTACCCACCCCCAAAATAACGCTCACTAAAAAAGCATCTCCCCCCCCCCCCCCCCCCCCCCCCCCTGAAAAAAAAAAAATTAAATAAAATTGTGAAGCAACCAAATTCGCCTGTGCCTCTCTTATTACACATTTTGGCACTAAATACTTGAAAAAGCACTAAATTTGGTGCGAAAAGCGTCAAAATGGCAACACTGATACCAGATAGCCCAAAGGTTGATCATTTCAAAATGACAATTATCCCTAGAAAATTAGGCCGAAACAATTTGTCACACGACGTTCTTCATGATCAGTGCTCGATGTTGTTGACGATAAGTTTCGTGTGATTGTCGTTGTCTAGGTAACGATACTCCTGGTGTGTCAATTGCGCTATCTAACTGTCTTGCAATATAACTCACCCCCGCAGTACACATTCACCAGTCATTAAACAAGATTCAGTTGGCGCACATAATCCTTTACTACAGAAATAACACAGACTCACGGAACATGTTTATACATCCAGAAACAATGTAATCCATAGAATATAAATATCCTCCTCACAATTTAACCAGCACACATCAATGCCTTCTCAAGCCTGCTTCATATCAAATCCACAAGACATTTAGTCCAGCTACTATCCACGGCTGGATCTCACACAATACGACCCACACACTGGGTCTTAGTTTCCACTAACTATATCACCCACTCTGGGTTCAGGCCCTCACTCACTATAGAACCCACTCTGGTTCAGGCCTGTCTTCACAACTAGGAGAACAACACAACACGGAGATCTCTAACTCCGCTTCTCCTTAGACTACCGACCAGTTCGGCATCTACACATCAACTGTCTTGAAGTCCCTTGACTTCACACAAAACTAAACTGTCCTTCGGCGACCGACTCCTCACTCGGTCCCAGCTTCCACTGACTAGTCACCTGTTTTCCACTGTCTTTTAACTCTACTGTGTAGCCCCTTCCTGGGCTCCCTACAACATTACACCCCAGCCTAAAACTGTCTTCCTCCCCATCCACCCTAGGGTCTTCCACTCACAACCGCCCCATTATTTATCAGGGTTGATTGTTTTACTCGTAGCCAGCTCACTCACCTTACTGTCAATGACCCAGGCATATGTCACAATTACAGCCAAAATACGTAAATAAACCTATATGAAAATGATGGTATTGTACATCAAAATGACTAGAAAAAAGCAGCACGGGAACTGGGCGGATAGGCTGGTGAGGCAGTATGAAACGGGCACAAGTAGTCGCTGTATTCTGACTGTGTTCATCACTGATGGGATCGGAGTACCTACTGCATTGTCCTGACTAGTGCTGAACTGAACTGACATTTAGGACTGTGCATTTATGTAGGATTATAGCCTAACTACTTGATGAACATTCCACTGAAACTATTGCTGTAGTTTGTTCATTTTCCCAATTCTCAGCAAGTACTATCACAGTTCACTTACTCACAACATAGAAGAAAGAAACAGTGGATATATTACAGAATTGTCACTAAGCACGATTACTGCAATAGATTATGTTGTATCCAGGGAACCAAAGAAGAACAGAGTAAAAGCATTGTAGAAGGGATTCAATATACCGAATGGCATCACCGCAGTAACAGGTGTATGGGGCTAAGTTAAACTAACCATTTTGAAGGATATTTCGAGAAAGAAAACAACAATCCTGGATCACTTTGATGCTTTTAATCTTCCTGTGTCTGAAGTTACTGACCAAATTGTAGGAATGGCTAAACTCTCTGAGTAGCAGAACAAATTGTAATGATAGTACTGAGTAAAACCCGTGAGTTGGCACTAACAATTGACGAACTGCTTGAATTTATCAAACAGTGAGCTCGCCTATATATAAGTGTTACTGCCTTTAAAAAAAACAAACCCGAGAATGTAGTGTCCACGGTCTTTTAAAGAAAACGCGTGAGAACGGAAACAAACTTTCAATGAAGCGATCTTTCTTTCATCTCTTCCCCTTTCAAGACAATCTCCAGGACCATCATCTAATCCGCCAGAAGACTGCATCAAAAGCAGTCAGTCCTTTTATGTCTGTCTCCATTATTTATCTGTGAGACACACGGCGGGGTGAAGTTTCTAACGGTGTCTGTCGCTACATATAGTTTATATCCCTTTACAGATGTCTGTGCATTATAAAAATGTGATCCTGTTTGCGAATGCATGTGTGAATGTGTGTGTGTGTGAGTGTGCTGTGCGCCTGTGTGGTTGTGTGCGTCTATGTGTTTGTATGCGTCTGTGTGTATGTGTGTGTGTGTGTGTGTGTGTGTGTGTGTGCGTGTGTGTGAGTGATATATTTACGTGCTATTGTTCCCCACTTAGCATAGAGTGAGTGCCGACTGTACTATACAACAATGAGGCTTGTACCACACACAGTGGGCTGCCATGGCTTCCAGATATAGATACACACTGGCGGTCGGGTTAGTGTAGTTGATAGACAGTTATGACCGCGGTTGGACAGGGGTTCGACGCCCGCGTTTGTCGTCCGCTAGAAGAGGACAAGACCGGGCACCTATACCCCAGCGCGCGCGCACACACACACACACACACACACACACACACACACACATACATAGGTATTGATATAAGTATCGATATTTACTGACGACATCTTCATATAGACAAGGGTAGGAGAGGGCCTACATAACTAGAGAACCGCAGGCTGCTGTAGACACAATGGATGAGTGGTGTACGGAAACAAGTCTGTCGTCCACCCAGACAAGCATCTGTGACATAGAACTACAAAGGAGGAGGTGCCGGATATAGCAACCAGTAGCCTTCAAGGATCACGTGCGGGAGGTAGTGGAATGTACCAAGAAAGGACTCTGTGCTCTGAAAATGATGGCAGCGCAAATGTTCAGTGTCGATGTTCAGAATCAATGTTCAGTGATTGAGAAGATCTGTGAATACTTGCAATATCTCTAAATAGTGCATTAAAGACCTGTTAGGTGATAGGATCACGACAAATATAAATAAACTGACACTGGTTGTATCAGCACTGTGACAACAGTCAAGCGAAGACACATTCGAGACGGTTTCACACAACAGTTCTTTGGCACATCTATTAAGCATCTGTGTCTTCTTTACGAGGGTCTGGTCCTTTCTGTTTTGGAGTATGCGATGGTGAATCTGACTCTCAGCCATTAGCAGATAGAAAGGATGGAAAAGACACAAAACGAAGCTATGCGCATTATTCTTGGATATGCAAGAGATACGGCACGCAAGGCGATGCGCTATCTTCTTGATTTTCCAACCATGATGGACAGAACACAAATTTGCCAAGCACATGCCTATCTCAGAGTCAAAGCAAACACACAACATCCATTACATTGCGAGATTAAGAAGGTAAAGGGCAGCAGTTTAAAAAGAGGAAAGTCGTGGATGGGTCAAGCCGAAGACATTCTTCAGCAGGTGTGTTCGCTTGAGGACGTAGAACATGGCGAGGAGTGGGTTCAAGTGCCAACAGATTTATGTACATCCTTTTCAGTGTACATCCAACTAGACAGGAAATGCTGACAAGAAAATCCATCTGCTGTGAAGGCGGAAGTACAGGCTCTGATCTTTGATAATTCTTCAGAGGATGATGCTGCCATGTACACGGATGGGTCGGTCGTCCGAGTTGAGACGTTCATGGGCCTCTACGGCTCAGGCCGGAGGGAAAACTGTGAAGGAAGAGTCTGGCGCTTTTGCTTTGACCACAAGCAGCCTGACTATGGAAGTCATGGCAGTAAGTAAAGCAAAACATGGCCCGAGACACAGACATTCAATCGGGCATGTGTCCTTAGTGACTGAATGAGTATGCTCAGGAGGATAGAGGTGGGGTGGATCCGAAGAGAGTGGCTGCTGTCTCTGGAGCGGTATCGGCTGGCAAAGATTAGTTTCATCTTCGTGCCAGGGCATGCAGGTGTAAAAAGGAATGAGCAGGCTGACAGGCTTGCAGGTATGGCTACTGTGGAAGGCGGACGAGCCATGGACCAGGCAGAAATTCTGAAAGCTCTACGAAAAGTAAGTCGTTAACGAGAACCGTGCGATGATTGGGAATCTACAACCATGGTCAGGCCGCGAGAATAGCAAGTTAAAAGAGGGGTGGCCAAACAAGAACACTACGCAGGAAGTCAAAGAAGATTAATAAACCAACACAGAACTGGTGTCGTGAGCCGCTACACGCTGCGGGATTTGCTAAGGAGGGGATCCGAGCACTTATGGACTGAATGGTTCGATGTGCAATGAAGATGTTCTGCCGACTAACTAACTATATATAAAGCACACAACATATATACAAAAGACAAAACCGTAACAATTACACACCCAATAAACAAATGATTCATAAAGTGCTGCTAATGTCCCTATCTTTTCATCATCATCAACATTATACGCGGCTTGTCGGTAAGCGTGAACTTCTAAGATGATCACAACAGTCTCAGATCAATCTGTGCTCTTGTCTGTATCATACCATTTGACCAACCCTTCAAGATATTTTTGTCTTTGGTCTCTTAGTTCTTTTTTCTTTTTTTTTGCCTTAAAGTTTTCCAGTTGTCACTAAATTTTCATACTGATTTCTCTTCATAACATACACAAAATCCCTGATTGTCTATGTCTAATTTCTTTAGTCAGTTTGCTGCTTTCATTTCCTTCTTAAAGGACTGCATCATTTATATTCCTGTCCGTCCACTGTGTTCTTTGCACACTCATCAGAAACTACACTCCGGATGCTGTCGGATGTGTCTAGACTTCTCTGCTTATTGTCCAGGTTTCACATGCGTACATCATTATACTCTCGATGTAGCACTTTATAACTGCTGTAACCATTATCAAGTAATAAGTCCTTTGCAGAACGTCGCCCTCATGACAACTCGCCGGAAACATTCTCGATCTGTGGCCACTTCTCCTGCCGTATCGATATTCACTGGAAGGATGACTGTCATCTTCTCGGTCCCCGTCGTGTTGTACGTCCCTTACCTCTTTGTTCCAGGAACCATGGCTTCATTGACTGTTCTTTCCGAGCCACTGTGACATTTCATATGGGCAAGCTATTTTAGTCTCCGAGACTGGTTGCTGTTTGTGAACTAGGTTTCGCCTATGTTTAAATCTCGTAAAATGTCAGTATTCTTCGACATCTGGGTTTACGGTAATACAAGAATAATACTTTTGTTCACTGCAACTGACACATTTTCTTTTGTTCCATTATACTATAAAATCAGGTCTCTGCAGTCGCAACGAAATAAGCAATATGTTAACACAACTATGTGTTTCTTTGAGATCCATCTTCGTCAGGTGCAAAGACAATTAAGAGTTACTCACATCACATAGCTCCAGTTTTACTCAACACCAGTTTCGCTATGTCTATGTCATTTTGGCTTGTGCTCTGTGTGTGTGTGTGTGTAACTCTCTCTCTCTCTCTCTCTCTCTCTCTCTCTCTCTCTCTCTCTCTCTCTCTCTCTCTCTCTCTCTCTCTCTCTCTCTCTCTCTCTCTCTCTCTCTCTCTCTCGGGTTTGTCTCTGTCTGATGACTACATGACTTTCATTGACCAAATATATGGCATAACATTCGGTGTGTGTGTGTGTGTGTGTGTGTGTGTGTGCGTGCGTGCGTGCGTGCGTGCGTGCGTGCGTGTGTGTGTGTGTGTGTGTGTGAAATAAGACACTTTCCTGTTCACAGACATAATGCAGATAATTGAAAAAAAAGAAGAAAAAAAGGCCCGTGACTGTGGGAATGTAAAGTTTTATTACCATCATAATCTGTAGGCCTGAGTATACACATGAATGGTGGCAGACATTCTCTCTCATAGCGAACGTCAAGAGCTGGCATCAAAGACTCGTCTGACTACGCTCCTGCCATTGTCAGCATAACGTCCTGATTATTACACCAACGCGATCGTGAACAGGAAACTGAATGACTAAAACATAATTCGAAGACAAGCATGCAAGAGACAAACAACGATACAAGTGTAGATACAAATCTAGATAACATCAAGAGATGGACGAACATCAATCTGACAGAATGTATTGTCAGGGTGAGAGACAGTGTTGGAACTCCGGTGCAGCCAACCTTCACTGTGGAGACGGCACCTGACTGAATGGTTGTTTGAGATTAAACGAGTTTAAAGTGGGAATATGATAAACAAAAACTACCACACAATTAAACAAATATGAAAGACAACAACTGTAGTGTTATGTGCGAAGGTCGACCGACACAAGTTAATTTATACAATTGACGGAAACAAAGATTATCTGTCGCTAGAATCATAAAATATCCCACTTGTTCGATTGTTTCATGACCACGCCCCACTTGTGTCCACAATTAAATTGATTTATACTCGATCCAAGAGTGATTGTCCTCTCCAGAGGCTCGTCCACGTACTGTCACTCGTATCGTTTCACCCGAGTGTTAAGATCCTGCACGATAACACGCAGCGTGGAACGGTAGAGTACTCACCTACGTCACAGATGTCAGCATGATAGGTCAGCACTGTCCAGTAACTTAGGGAAATCTATCCGTCAAAGAACTGCCGGGGAGTGTTATCTGTTGGTCACTGCTACAAGCTGTGTCTGTATGTGGGTGTGTGTGTGTGGGGGGGGGGGGGGGTATGAATGATTGTGTGGGAGTGTTACCTGTTGGTCACTGCTACAAGCTGTGTCTGTATGTGGGTGTCTGTGTGTGTGTGTGTGTGTGGGGGGGGGGGGGTATGATGTTTGTGTGGGAGTGTTATCTGTGGGTCACTACTACAAGCTGTGTATGTTTGTGGGTGTCTGTATATATGTGTGTGTGGGGGGGGGGGGGGAAGGGGGTGTATGATGTTTGTGTGGGAGTGTTTATGCATGTTTCCATGTGTGTATACGTATGTACTATGTATATAGGTAGGTAGGTAAATAGACAGGGAGGTAGTTAGGTAGGTATTTAGGAGTAGTAGGAAATGTACGTTTCATAGGTGACGTCATATTTTACTATATAAAGAGTCTACCCCCTCATGAAATCTACTCCTCATCCATCCATCATGTGCCATGCTGATAAGCGTGGGCGGTCATGTTTTGTCATCTCTCTTTATCACCAGAGTCGTGGATCAGCTCCGTGTTCCTGTCTCGACCTTGCCACGTGGCCAAGCCTTCCAGGTATTTACGTCTTGGTCTTCCCCTTGTTTTCTTCCCCTAGATCTTGCCAGTTGTCACCGAGTTCTCCAAGTCATGTCTTCTCATAACATGCCCAAACATTTTTTGACTGTCTACGTCTAGTGACTCTGATCAGTTTATGATCTTCATTGCTTCATTGAACGGACATTTCCACAGCCATCATATGTTTTTAGTTTATGCTCATTGTCCACGCTTCACATCCATACAAAAGTACAGGTTCTATGTAGCACTTCAGCACTCTTTTTCTCGTTTCAATTGATATCTTTTTATTGGTCAGTATGTTTTTCATCTAGCAAAAGGCTACCTTCGCAATGGCAAGTCTTGTTCTAATCTCTTCAAGGCATATCTCATCAGGTGTTATAAGTGTTCCGAGATAACTGTACCGATTAACTTGCTTAAGAATATGCCCATTTACTCGTATATCACATAGTTGTATTTTCTTCTTCCCAGTGACGACCATAATCTGTGTCTTCTTACTATTCAATTCTAACCCTAGTTGCTCACTATGTGCAACAACAGCATCTACTAAATGTCGCAGTTCATGTTCATTGTCTGCAATCAAGACTGTATCAACTGCATATTTAATGTTATTGATGTATCTTCCCCCAATGTAAACCAATGTACACATCGGGGGGGGGGGGGGGGATTAGGAGGAGGGAGGAGGAGGAAGAGGGAGGAGGATGAGGGATGGAGGAGGAGGAGAGAGGAGGAGGAGGGAGGAAGAGGGAGAAGGAGGAGGAGGGAGGAGGAGGAGGGAGGAGGAGGAGGGAGGAGGAGGAAGAAGAAGGAGGAGCGAGGAGGGGAGGGAGGAGGAGGGGGAGGAGGAGTGGGAGGAGGAGTGAGGAGGAAGAGGGAGGAGGAAGATGGAGGAGGAGGGAGAAGGAGGAGGAGGAGGGAGAAGGAGAGAGGAGGAGGGAGAAGGAGGGAGGAGGAGAAGGGAGGAGGAGGGAGGAAGAGGAGGAGGGAGGAGAAGGAGGGAGGAGAAGGAGGAGGGAGGAGGAGGAGGAGGGAGGAGGAGGGATGAGAAGGAGGTAGGAGGAGGAGGGAGGAGGAGGGAGAAGGAGGAGGGAGGAGGAGGAGGGAGGAGGAGGAGAGAGGAGGAGGAGGGAGGAGGCGGAGGGAGAAGGAGGGAGAGGAAGGAGGAGGAGGAGGAGGGAGAGGAGGAGGAGGGAGGAGGTAGGAGGAGGGATTAGGAGGAGGGATTGGGAGGAGGGAGGAGGACTAGGGAGGAGGAGAGCGAGGAGGAGGGAGAAGGGGGAGGAGGGAGGAGGAGGGAGGAGGAGGAGGGTGGAGGAGGAGCAGGGAGAGGGAGGAGGAGGCAGGAGGAGGAGAGAGGAGGAGGAGGAGGAGAAGGAGAATTTAGGTGGAGTATAACGCATATGCCTGTAGATAACTGCAGCGAAAAGGTCCACCTATTTGAGAAATATGCAACAATTTTACATATATAGCAATGCTATTAGAAGTTATGTCCCCTCGCTATATATACATTATAATGTAAATTAAATATTAAATAATATTAAGTAAATAACTGTTTTACTCTAAAATAAATATGACAGTTGGCAGCACGAGAATGAGAGGAAGACTTGTAGAAAATTTCATCTCAATCGGATGGACCGTTCGTGAACGCATAAAATACATACATACATACATACATACATACATACATGCTTACATTCTATTTTTATATATATATCTGTGTGTGTGTGTGTGTGTGTGTGTGTGTGAGTGAGAGAGAGAGAGAGAGAAGCATATGTAATGTGTAATGTAGGCATTGTTGGCACGGTAAAGCAATGACTAATACTCAGTACTCTTATGTCTACACGATTCATCTAATGAAATAGGTAACATAATTTTTATGGGAAGTTAAATCAGACTGAGGCACTAACCACATCACCCATAGTTTTTCGCGTGTATTAGCAACATGGGCGCGGAACTATCTCCCCGGTGTTCCACGACGCATGGGGGCAGGTCTTTACCACTTTAGTGTGCACATGTGTTTATGCATATGGTCCATCGAGTTGATGAAAAGAGTTCTTGAGAGCTACATTGAGATTGTTTGTGTGTACGGAAGCAAATAAAAGGCGATTAGCAGACAAGTGAGCTATTATGTGGAAGCTGCAGGGATGTGGTTTTATAGAAGAATGGAGAGAACAATGTGGTCGGATAGATGAGGCAACAATATTGAAAGAAGTCAACTCACAAAGAGAAATGGCAACTCGCATTAGAAAGAAGACAGTCCATATTGTTTTGACAGGTCATTAGAAGGGGAAAGCTGGAGTATGTCGTTACAACAGGAAAGTTGGAAGTGAGGAGAAGCAGGTGGAGACGAAGAGAGGAGATGCTGGACAGTCTGACATCACGGCATGAAAGAACATCAGTATCAGAAATGGGGTTTGCTGGTGTGGGAGGAGGGGGAGGGGTTGTTAGGTGAATATATTCTAAACAAGTAACAAACAAATGTATCATTTTTCTATGTAGTCACCATAGCGTTCAATGGAAATCCACCAGCGCTGATAAAGTGCTTGGATTCCTGTAGAAAAGAATTCTCTTGGTGTGTGTGTAACCACTGTGGGGTCACTACTCTGGTGTGCCGGACCCGGTCGTGAACAGTCTGTCACAGAAGTCAAGCCGTTTTGAAACTTCCTACTCCACACATTCACTTGCTGGACTAACAGGCATGCATCACCATGCTGGACCTTCATTAGTTTGCATGTTCTTCTCAGGACGTCACACACAATCCCATCATTTCAATGGCTGTTTGTAATTTACTAGGCAATGTATATGTTCAGTAGTTTGACATTGCTTTCTGATACCTACCAAATCAACACGCAGCAGTCTGCTTCCAAATCTCCAGCGCCTGATTCCGAACTGTTGAATCGGTGTGACGGGGAATTGTGAAACACATTCCGAACTCTTGACTCGTTGAGACATGGCGATGTGAAACACGTTTCGAATTCGTGACTACTTGAGACAGGGCGATGTGAAACACATTCCGAATTCTTGACTCGGTGTGACGGGGAATTGTGAAACACATTCACTGCCCTCGGGCCACTGCACCAGCTTGTATCTATCTATCTATCTATCTGTCTGTCTGCCTGCCTGCCTGCCTGCCTGCCTGCCTGCCTGCCTGTCTGTCTGTCTGCTGCCTGCCTGCCTGTCTGTCTG